>BSBK01000287.1:2017500-2189230 GCA_027943335.1 Chamaecyparis obtusa | reverse complement strand
TATAGATATATATACATATATATATATATATGTATATATATATATATATACATATATAGATATATATATAGATATATATATATATACATATATATATACATATATATATATATACACACACACACACACACACACACACACACATATATATATATATATATATATATATATATATATATATATAAAATATAAAGTATAAGATAGCAAAATATAATAATAATAATATAAATTTTTATAGAAGATAATATTCTTGTAAATAATATTAGTTATAATATTTTGATAGAATGATAATATAATAAGGAAAAAATAACAGTTACACAAATTTATTTTAATATCATCATTAATTATAATATTTGACATTATCTTTTATCACAACTTGAAATGGTCAAATAAAAGTGGCTATGAAAAATGTGGATATAAGTGTAAGTAATATATGATTTAAATTAATATATTTAAATATAAACAAATACATATATGATGAAATGTAAGTGTATTATAGTAATGTGTAAAAAAAATAATTGATAAAGAAAGGTACACATGAAAGACTAAACTTATTTTCCATGACTACCTCTTACATAATTTTTTAAAACCAAATTTGACCTCTCAATTCAAATGAATGTTCTTATGTTTTACTTCACATCCTAACCCTTAACCCTATAGCTAACCTAAATCCTAAATTAGAAGAGATAAACCTAAAACTAATCACTAATATGCAATCCTAAAACCCAAAAACTAAATCGTAGAGCCCAATGCAACCCATATTCCTAAATGGTAAACCACAATGTTCAATGGTAAACTTTAAAGACTAAATCATAATCCTAATTGCAAATCATAAATATTTAATCGTAATCAGAAGGCTAATCATATTTTCCAAACTATAATATTAACCCTAATTGTAAACCCTAAACCATAACCCTAAATGGTAAATGATAATTGTAAAAATAAACCTTAATATTAAATGTTAAAACCTAATTGTAATCTTAATCATAAATGTTGGTTCTATTAGATTTAAGAATATATACATTTGCAATGTTGGGCTAAAGGAGTTAATAATTTTCTAAGTTATTGGATAGCTTGCACAAGAAGCTCATGAAAAGACTTGAAGATTTCAAATATTTGATCATTGCCAAAAATTATAATTTGTTATATTCATTATCTTAATATTAAATTGCATTGTATTTACAATATATTAATTTCAATATTAACTTTTATAATATTATAAAATACCTATATATATATATATAATCTTTTTTAAAGCAGTTTTTAAAAATGAGTCCTATCTAAGCACAATGAAATTCATTGAAAACATTAAATTGGTCGGCCACTATTGATGAACCAAGGAGTGAGCTCACATGTCAAAGTAAAAATTATGAGTTATATGAAACCTACTTTGTATAAAGAAAAAATGTAGCAGTCCCATGGAGGAGGCAATAAACTATTTTCCAAGCACGCATACCGAAGAAATTTTTTATACAGTGTTGATTGGTTCTGTACAGACTATTTTTTACAATAGGCTAGAGGTTTCAGCTTATTTCATATTAAACAATTACAAATGAATTTATAGATAAATTAAGAGAAAGGTAAGCCACAACAAATAATATAATAAACTGTCATTTATTAATAAAGAAGCTCCTACAAAATGACATTGAGGCCAAAAATGGCATGGCTTTGCTGGCATTGTTTCAATGTGGATTAAAATTTTAGATGCTAAGGCTAGGAGCTCAAAAGCTTACTGACACTTATCCTTATTAGGACCACATAAATCAAACCCTAGATGCAAAAAAAGCCTCCAACATGCATTACTCTGGCCTTATAGGCTACATAATCATGACTAGTGTATTACATATACTTATAGAAATTATGACCATCCCCTTGCACCCATCTATCATGCCCCTATGCCCGGACCAACATGACGGTCAAATCACACAGCTGAAAGGTTCAGAGCGTAACCAACAACAATTGATCTGACATGGAATCAGAGAGCCCCCACTCCCAACAAAAGAGGGAATAAACCTACAATGCTAGATTGTGGAGACTAAATTTCTTAACCACAAGGGAGAATGATGCAATGATTGTGGCTTCCCTCTTTCACATCTTAAGACTAGTTTATGATTGTGAGGTTGTCCTCATAATGGCATACTTGCTCTACTTAAAATATGTGGCTAAGGATAGGTAAGGAAAAGGAAATAGTAGCCACTCACCTTGGCTTCAAGTATGTCAAGCTCCTAAATTATATAATGAATTTTCACAAAAAATTCACCATGCCTCTACATAAGTTAAGACCATAAAGCTATCATTTTAGCTTTTGAGTACTTACTACAATTGTGGATAAATCATCTTGTGGATGTGGTTCTTAAGTGGGTATGCATAAGTGTTAACTAAAACTTGTAAATGGAGGGCCCCAACAATTGTGGGCTACATGTACCAAGAGAAATCCAATCCATCCTTTAATTAATGATTACAAGTCCATGTACACATTTCATCTTAGCACAATTAAACTTCAACTCATCTTAATGTAAGTGCATCATAGAGGGGAAGGGGCTTAGTTATCGTCCATGTTACAATGACTGTTCACTCCTTGCTCACCCAACCCCCCATTTGATAATTTTGAAGAAACCAAAAAATGATAATTAAAAGCTTGTCAATATATTTCATAATGTACCAAAAGACACCCACTTGTACCCCCAATAGATGAAATTTGTAGACTTTAACTGGATGAGTTATCCAACTTTATTTGATGCAGTCAAGGAAGGCGGATCCAATGAAGGACAATCCAAACCTTGCAGCCAACAGAATTACACATCGGAATACTCAACAATGCACACAAAGTAATTGTTTAACACTGATTTTCATTAACATGCCTGACTATAAGGCCTTCCGGGTTAGGGCCAATTACAATCAGAAAATAATTTTTCAAGATCCACAAACAGATCCAATACAATCTCAGCTAGTTCAGCTCTGAAGATAATCAGATGTTGATGGAAACCCTAAGGTAGATCTAAACTTAAGCTCGCAAGCCTCCAAACAATCTCCTTGTCTCCAAGTATGCAAACCCCTAGCTCTGCTACACACAACTATCAGATTACAATCTGATCTACAAACTCATCAAGAAATTTTCCACAACTTCTCTCTCAAGCTTCACATCTGATATCCAGCTCTGCTCCCTTGTCCCTAAACATCTACCCAAGCACTCCTTAAATACTAATCATCAGCCACAAGTCAGCAAGATGAAACCCTTAACACTCCCAAAACAAATAATTAAATTCTATACAAGTCGGCTTACAAATGTATACAAACATGTAATTCAGCATGTCGGCCCATAACAATGGCTACCAACAATAAATTCACCAAGTCAGCTCAACAAATCATATAGAACTCCAGTCGGTAAACCAGAACTATTGAGCGATAATAAAATAACCGAGCAAGCCAGGCATCGCCGAACACCAGTGTCGACCGAGCACCATAGGCATGACCGAGTAACAATTTCACCAAGTGCCAGAGATTGCCAAGTTCCTTCAGTGACTGAGCTTCCTTCAATGACTGAGACCGTCAGTCAAGCCTGCAACCGAGTAACACCGGCCAAAATATAAACACTCCATGTAGTTTCACCGAGGACACAGAATGCCCCTGCCTTAACCTTGGATGCCCCTGCATCAGACACCCCAGGTTCCAAAAGATGTTCATATGTGAGAAGAACATCTTTCAGGATTCAACACATAAATCCCAAATTGGTTCTTCACATACAAGTCCTCCACATTTTCTGCTTGCAAATTCTTCCACTTTAGTTTCCTCTGTCTCTTCAAGTCTTTTCTTGACAATGCACAGGTCGGTTCTCCATACTGGTCATTCATTTTCTCTGGATCCACAATCTCAACTTGGCTACCAATACTCAGGCTTCTCCTACCGAGCGTTGTATCCATCAAAGATATCGGTGAAAACTTCCTATCATCCTTCTCAACAGTAAACACATTTCGGACACAGTCATAAATAGCTCTGCAATCATATTGCCAAGGTCTACCAAGAATTTGATGAAATACAACTGATTTAGAACTTGATTAAAGAATTTGTGATTTAAGATCACTGAGCTGATTGATTAGATATGTAATATGATTGAATCAATATTATGTTGTCATTGATGTCAACTAGTTTGACAACACTTATCTTGTAAGTTACTATATCGAAACATCTGTAGAAAATGAGTGAAAGAGATGAAGTACAAAAATATCTACATGAGGAAGATGGATATGATAGATAACGATAAATAATACATTGAGTAACTTGTTGATGAGTTTATGACCTTATGATATTGACTTGATTATGTTTCATTCATCTATGATGAGGAAAATAGCTGAAAGACACAAAGAAGTGTTGTCGGTTGATGAAGCATTTCAGTATACACCAATGGAGTGTAGTGTATACCGAGCACAGTATAAATCGAGCTTGTGTTCACCGATGCATTTCTTTGTTAACCAAGAAGAACAAAATAAATTAAATGATTAGTTTAGCCGATAAGATTGATGAGCTGGAAAGTGTATGATTTTGAGGTAACAGATAATGTTTGTTACACAAATCGATGACTAACAAAATTTAGGAAAGATCTAAAGGATAAGAATGAAACGTGTTATTGACACAAGTGCCGAGGTATGTTTAAGAGGCAAAATCAATGAAGATGATTAAGCGGAAAAATCTGATGGAGCAGAAGAAAATGGTTTTCTTGTCTATATAAGAGACTGGAGATTTCATAAGTGGTGGTGATGCTGGAAGAAAAGAAAATTGTAAAATTATCGCGTGAACAAGTTTTCATGCATTTTGATCATACTAGTTAAGGAGAACCCTATTGCAGAGCATTACTGAGTGAGAGAGAGTGATTACCGATGGACAGTAAGTTGATATATTGTTGAATTAGAAATGTCACATTGATCAGAAAGATTTGTATGAGCTGAACATTGATTTGTATATTTGTAATTGAAGTTGTATTAAGATAGATCACCTACTGTTACATATTTAACTATTGTACACAGTCAAATCTCTTAATCAAGTGGACTAAGAAAGTCTTATTATGTATCATTCATAGAATGAACATTGTTATCCTGTCAACCCTAGAGTGACTATTGGTTGGATGATAACAGTTGGTCTTAAATCCTCTAACAAGGTCACACATAACAATGTGTTTGTAACCTTTAATAGGGTTGGGTCTTCACCGACCTCACTTCAGAAGAGTGAATCATTTTGGGTTGCCGGTCCCAGGTGGTTTTTCCCTTCACAGGGTTTCTACGTTAAATATTTTGTGTTATGTGTTGATTGTGATATTTGTTTTGATGTCATATTTACGTGTTGCATATTTGATTTGATCAGTAACTGCTATAAGTTTTAGGGATAATTGGTAAATGCACAGACAGTAAAAGTATTTTAAGTTACCGAGCAACAAAAATTGAAGTATATTTTTTTGGATTATACATTTTGTATTGGGACAGTGATTAACTGATTCACCCCCCTCTCAGTTATTCTAACAATTGGTATCAGAGCGTTGGTTTCTTAGAACAGAGTTTTAAGGACTTTAGTACAAATATCTCAAAATGTATAAGAGGGAAGTGCCAAGACTGAACAAAGAGAACTTCATAGTATGACAAAGCTGGATGAAGTTGCACAAATCTGGAATTGGGAATGCTGCACTAGAATTGATGGAGAATGGCTATATAGAACCGACACCAGGTCCCCTGACACTTGATCAACTGAAAGACAAGCATGAACACAATGTTACTATGATGAAAATTGATGTTGCCTGTACTGATGCCGAATTTGAAGATATTAAAAGCTGCACTACTGCAAAAGCAATGTGGGATAAACTTTCTCAAGTTTATAGTGGAGATGCTAATGTCAAAAGAGCTAGAGTAGAAATCCTAAGAGGTAGATTCAATGATATGAAGATGAAGGAAGGTGAGAATATTGTGCAATACACAAATAGACTGAAAGAGGTAGTACATGCTATTACAGCATTTGATGGAGTCATTAGTGAAGAAATAGTTGTAAGCAAAGTACTTAGAACCTTATTGCCAGTTTACGCAATCAGAATATTAGCTATTCATGAAACAAGGTCTACATCTGGTAATGTACTTACACTTGACAACCTGATTGGTAAACTTACAACCTTTGAGTTAAATAACTTTGATAATAGTGTTGTTCTGTTTGTTGAGTCCGCTTTCATGTCTTCTCTAAAGATTAGTAAGTTTAGCAGGAATAATAAAAATGATAGTGATAGTAATACCGATGATGAGCTTGATGAACTTGAAGCTCTTATGGCCAGAAGATTACCCAAAGGTAAAGGAAAGTATAGAGGTAAGCTACCTTTGGCATGTTTTAACTGTAAAGAGGTTGGCCACATCACTGCTAGATGTCTGCATAAGAAAGATGATGATAGAACCAAAGACCGATCTGAAGGAAGCTATGGGAGAAGATTCAACAGAGGCTATCAACACAATAGAGATAACCGAGATAGTAATGACAAAAGAAAAAAGGTATGTTTCATAGCCGAAGATAATGAATCTAAATTTGATTCTGATGATGATGTAGAAGTTGTATTTGTTGCTATGAAAGATGACTCAGAGGAAGAAGAAGAAAAACATGAAGAAGCAACATTGATCTCTAAAGTTAACAAAAATAATACATGGATCATAGACAGTGGCTGTACACATCACATGACTAGTGATGAAGAGAAATTTGATCAACTAGAAGAATACAATGGAGGATTAGTTAAGATGGGTAATGACACACCCTGTATGGTAAGAGGTAAAGGAACCTTAATGATAAATGATATGATAAAATGTGATAATGCTTATTGGGTAGATGGACTAATCTATAACTTGTTAAGTGTGGCACAACTAAACAATTTAGGTCACCAAGTTACTTTTGAGAGCAAGAAAGTGAAAATCTTTGATGATGGAGGAAGACTAGTTGGAACTGGAGCACAATCAAGAGGTAATCTATTTTATCTTGATATGGATGAGTCTTCTTGCTTGATGATGAAAAATGAAGATGCTTGGTTGTGGCATAAAAGGTTATGCCATGTGAACTTTGATAACATGATTAAGATCAGTAAAAGGAAAAGAGTTAGAGGGTTGCCTAACTTGTCAAAACCAGATCATGTTATGTGTCATGAATGTCAGAAAGGGAAAATGACTAAATCTAGTTTCAAAATTAAGGATTACTCAACAAAGAAGATACTTGAGTTAGTTCATACTGACCTATGTGGTCCTATGAGAACTTAGAGTTATTATGGTGATAAATACTTTATTCTTTTTGTTGATGACTATACTAGATTGATGACTGTTATGTTCTTCAAAGAAAAATTTGAAGCATTTAAGATGTTCAAGTGGTATAAAGCTAAGGTATAAAAAAATACTGGTAAGGAATTGAAATGCCTAAGATCTGATAGAGGAGGTAAATTTATCTCTGATGAATTTACTAATTTCTGTAATGAGCATGGTATTAAAAGACAGGTCTCTGCATTGAGGACACCTCAACAGAATGAGATTGAAGAAAGAAGGAACAGGTCAATAGTTGACTATGCTAGGACACTGATGCTACAAAAGAATGTTGCTCAGACATACTGGAGGGAAGCTGTCAGTACAACTGTTTATATTTTGAACCGAGTTCAACTGAAGAAGGACACCAACAAGACACCCTATGAGTTGTGGTTTGGACACAAACCTACTGTAAGTTATTTCAGGATTTTTGGAAGCAAATGTTTTGTTCTGAAAGATGAGAGAAATGGTAAATTTGACTCAAAAGGTGATGAAGGGATATTTCTAGGATATTCCAGTAAAAGAAAAGCATATAAGTATTTGAATAAAACTACTAATAAAATGATTGAAAGCACTAATGTCCGAGTTGATGAGTTTGATGAAAAGAACACAAAGGAAAGTACAAAGGAACTAGAAGACTACAGTAGATTCACTTACATTGAACAACCAGAGTATCTACCGATGCCACAGCCTGTCATAACCGGTCAGTAGGAAAGCAATACCGAACAATAGGAAAGAGAAACTGACGAGTAGGATGGGCCTACCGAGAAAGAAAATGAAATTGCACTGGATGAAAAAGAAAGAAAAATAGGATACTGGTGAATTTTTTCAGAAGACATCATCCTAAAACACAAATTATTGGAGACAAACAAGCTGGCATGCAAACAAGGAGTAAAGCAAGACAAGGTACATGTCTAGTTTGTGATTATGAGCCAAAAAATATAAAAGTTGCATTAGAAAATAATGAATGGGTTAATGCAATGAAAGAGGAAATAGAACAGATAGAGAAGAACAAAACCTAGACCTTAGTACCCTGACCTAAAGATAAGAATGCTATTGGTACTAAGTGGATATTCAGGAACAAGCAGAATGAGAATGGAGAAGTAACAAGAAATAAAGATAGATTGGTATGCAAAGGATATGCACAAGAGGAAGGAATTGATTATGGTGAAACATTTGCACTTGTTGCTAGATTGGAAGGAGTCAGAATGCTACTTGCATATGCTGCACACAAGAAATTCAAGGTTTATCAAATGGATGTCAAGTCAATGTTTCTGAATGGAATACTTGAAGAAGAAGTCTACATAGAACAACCTGAAGGGTTCGTTGATCCAGAAAAGAAAGATATGGTATGTAGATTACATAAATATTTATATGGTTTGAAGCAAGCATTGAGAGCCTCATATGAGAGGCTGCATACTTATTTGTTAAGTATAGGATTTGTAAGAACAAGCGAGAACAACAATTTGTATATGAAAGGAGATACTGATGATACAATTCTTATTGCTGAGATATTTGTGGATGACATTACATTTGGAGGTCAAGATCAAATATGTAAAGCCTTTGTTGATAAAATGAGGAATGAATTTAAAATGTCTATGTTCGGAGATATTAAGTTCTTTCTAGGACTACAAGTGATTCAATAGAGTGATGGGATATTCATCTCACAATCAAAATAGATCAAAGAAGTATTGAAAATATTTGGCATGGAAGATGCTAAACCTGTGGGAACACCGATGGCTACTGGATGTAAATTGACTAAGGAAGATGAAAATATAGAGGTAAACCAGACATTGTACCGATCACTGATTGGTAAGTTAATGTATGTAGTTCATAGTAGACCAGATATAGCACATGCTGTGGGAATATTTGCTAGATTTTTTGCTAATCCTAGACAATCACACATGATTGCTACTAAAAGAATCTTAAGATACCTGAAGAAAATAGAAGACTATGGATTATGGTATCCTAAGGAAGGCAAGTTTGAACCTAGAGTCTATACCGACGCTGATTGGGCTGGAAATGTGGATGACAGAAAAAGCACCACCGGAGGAGCATTTTTATTTGGTGAAAGACTTGTTACATGGACAAGTAAGAAGCAGGCTTGCATTTCTCAGTCTACAGCCAAAGAAGAGTATGTTGTTGCTGCTACAAATTGTTCAAACATTGCATATATTAAGCAAGTTCTTGAAGGTATGAATGAGATAATCACTGAGTCGATGATTATATACTGTGATAACACCAGTGCAATAAACATTTCAAAGAATCCAATGATGCACTCTAAAACAAAGCATATATCAATTAAGTATCACTACTTGAGAGAATAAGTACAGGAGAAGCAAGTTAAGCTAGAGTTTGTTACATCAAAAGAACAAATTGTAGATATATTTACAAAGGCTTTACCGAAGGATACATTTGAGTACTTGAGGACTAGACTAGGGGTCTGTCCCCTGTCTACTAGTCACTAAGGTGATCCAGATGTTGCATCAACCTAATCTTATCAGAAGATCATACATGTTGATGCAGCATAGTTCACACTTTGGATCCTGTCTAAAGCTGTGAAAAGTATTGGAACAGATTGGCATATCAGTATACAAAGATACAGAGAATGCATTGGACAACAGAGAGTTACTTGGCTACTGAAGAGTTGTTTGTTTATTTGTTTCTTTGGCATTGTTGTCAAAGGGAGAGATAAAAAATATGAAACAATATGCACCGATGAGAACTATTTGAGGGAGAGACAAATTGAAGAAAGAGAGAGCACTGAAGATCAGTTACTTAGAACAGATGAAGGAATCCTAGAGCTAAAAAAGATCATATTTTGTAGAATGTCAAAGCTACATTTGTAATACTATTGAGTAACGTAGTGATTAAACATATTAAGCTAGGGAGAGCTCGTACAACATTATGTTCACAGAGTTGTAGAATACATGTTTGGTATGTGTATGGTATATTTCATATTACTTGAGTTGCCATTAATGCCAAAGGGAGAGATTGATGAACTACAACTGATTTAGAACATGATTGAAGAATCTGTGATTTAAGATCACCGAGCTGATTGATTAGATATGTGTATCATCTTAAAATGGAAGCACTTCCATGTTAAGAGCATTTAGCCCTCCGAGTAAGTGGTTTAGGGTCATGATTGACATCTTTTCATTCTCCCTTGTCTTCCACTTCTTCTCTGCACTTGATTTCTGCATTCTAGGTGAAATTAGGGTTAAGGTCTTAAGGAATTTCTTGATTTTCCTTCTTCTATGGCTCTATTTTCTAGGTAGGATTTAGAAATGAGACCTCCTAGTCCATCATCATATCATTCAGAGGATTTTCTATCTATTCCAGACACTGGGTCCTGCTCAGACATCAAATTCTGCATTTCTAGCACCCCTGGAACTCTTGTTGCAAAACCTGACAAAGTTAGGGTTTGAGGTCAAAGTCAACCTCAACCCTGACCAGGTTAGGGTCAACCTTGACCTTGACCTCTTCCTACTAGAATTTAAAAGTTTCATTTCCCACTAATTTGGCTTTTGGAAAAGTTATTTCCCGCTTTTGGGTCGGCTGTTTCGAGCTCCGAAACGGTAAATCCTTTAATGGTATTTAATCAAGGTATATTTTCTAAAGGTGAGGACCTAATTGGGATTTAATTCTTCAAGGTGGCCCATCTAGAGGAGTGTGCTCTAGTTCACTATAAAAGGAGACCTTCCTCTCTCATTTACACATCTCATCTCAATTCTCATCAATCTCTCAAGTTCTCAAGGTGATCAAGCAAGCATTCATTCAAGAATTCAAGTCTTCTTCTTCATCCAAGTTCTCCATTGAAGATCAAGGATTCAAGCATTCAAGCTATTGAAGGGATTTGGCTCAAGCATTCAAGATCTATCATTCAAACCCTAGATCTAGCCACCATGGTGGTGTGATCTTCCTTCAAGATCCTTTGTTCATCTTCAAGATCCATATCATTGTTTCCTCAAGGTGGATTTCAAGCATACAATCATGGAGGTTTGATTATGTTATGTTCAAGCTTTCATATCAATATATTTGATTACATTCCAAATACATTAGCATATCTATTGAATTGCATAGCTTCATTGTTAGATTCATTTCTACTACTTGCTAGCATTCTCCTATTTCAATTTCAATATTAAGGTTGATTCCAAACTGGGGTTTGACCAAGGAAAACCCCCCCAAACAAACAACAAATCCATTTTTCTTGCAGGCACAGGCGTGGAATCTCAGATCTAAGAGTGAATTTGGATACCCTTTTCGGCAATCTTTCAGGATTTGCGAACGGAATCAGAATCAGACTTTAAATAAATAATGTGGTCTTTGACCTTTTAAAAGGTCAAAGTTGACCTATGTGAATTTGGAGAAAAGATTTCTGGGTTTTGTCCACCTCGGCATTTCCAGTCCAGAATAGGTGACGAAATCTTCAGAAAGTTCATACAGAAGCCAGAATTCAACATTTTCTTGAACTACCCTAATTCAAGGTTGGTATTTGCACTTCAATTATTTCAGATTTCAAGCTTAATCCAACTATAGGATTTATTCTTTCTTTCATATTCTTCATAGATTGATTCGATTGTGTATTAACCTCTTGGTTGATCAAATTGGATCTCTCTTTTGGGAATTTGGATTTTGGAGTGAATCTTACATTTTCCCCACACACATACACAAATAGAGGTGATTCCAAATCACATCTATTCATTTTGGTGAACCCGACTAGCTTACTCTCTTTCTTTTTGGTGTTAGATTTACATTTTTCTCTTGCATCTATACTTCAAAAATTCAAAAAAATCTATATATTGCATAAAATTCAAAAACATATTTCTTGCATTTTTATCATGAAGATTGTTAAGATGTTTTGGTGCATAATCATGTTTGTTATTACTCTTCTTCTAGCATCTATTTATAATGCATATGATGTTTATGAGGGTATTATTCATTTCATAACATTGATGACCCTTCACTTTGCTCTTGCTTATGCTTTTGTGAAGTTGACTGATACTAGTCTACCTACATTTAAAACTTTTCTTAGGGATTTATGTGGTAGCCTTATTCATCTTTTGGATTATGTGAAGAATTTGGTAGATGATACACCATCTCCTAATCTTCCTAATCTTCATCCTACTCTTCATCCTAATCTTCCTATTCCGATACCTGATTCCCCATCTGTTAATCCTCGCTCTTCCCGTACTTATGATGGGATTCAAGCTATAGTGCAGGATGCAGATGTGCAAGATTTCTTTGATTTACCTCCTCCTCTTGTTCAGGATGATATTAAACGACAGGATAAACAAAATTCTTCCAAACCTATTATCCCACCTTATATGAGCTTTACTCATGAACATGATAAACAATCACCTCCTGTAGAAGCTTTGCATGATATGTACACTACTGGATATAATATGGTGAATAAACAAAGCTATAAAGGTTTAGGGTTAGGGGTTAATGAACATGGTATTAAATTTCCCATTAATATACCTCCTAAACCGGATATGAGTGGTGTCGGAACTTCTAAATCTCAAGTCAATTTAAGTGGTGTGGATCTTCGTCCTCCCCTTAATGCTCATCTTTCTACATCTCTAATAGATAATCCTAACACTCGTCAAGAAATTGCTAAGATAGTATATGTAGAGCTAATGAATTCTAAGAAGGAAAGATTTAGACCTATGCCTATTGATGCTTTGTAAAAATTTAAATGTCCTTTCCATTATCGTAATACTCATTTGCTTGCCGATTGTAATAACTTCAAATTATATGTTAGGGATAGGGCTGTGCGTGATATTATACCTTTTTCTCGCGCCATCTTATGACTTCTTCATAATTTTGATATAGGGGATTCCCCTCCATTAGAGCTAGAGTAAATGTTCCTATCCTCTTGTCTCATGACTGGGGGGCAAGAGGCATAATTTTATCCAGTCTTTTAGGATCCATTTGGTCTTTTTATTAAGATTTAATTGGTATTCTTTATGTTTCCTTCTTCCATAGTCTTGCATGATGTTTTTATCCATTCCTAGGAATTATATTTTCTTCTTAGGAAATCTTTTCTAGGACATGTGTTTTGTAAAAATATCCCTTGTCTTTCATCCCTCAGGGGGGCAAGGTTATTCCTTCTCTTTTTCTAAGGGAACTTCTTTCCTTAGCTTAAGTGGTATTTGTTTATGTTGCAATATTATTTCATCATATTGATAGATATTTTGACTATGGATAACCTTCTTATATGAGAAGTTGTTGTCCTAGGTCGTCACTTCTTCTCTATGTTGAAAATTATATCCTTTATAAACCCTCACCCTTGCTTTAGTGTTAGAGTTGTTTTCCTTATTCCAAAGATTCCTCTTGCTCTTCTTCATCAGGGGCTTGATGATTGAATCTTTGTTCCTGCCTTTTGAAAGATGATATCTTATCTAAATGCACTTTTCTTTGGTAGAGGTCTTGGTGATAAGATCTCTTTCCTTGAGGATCCTTTTCCATAAGTGACATATCCTTCTCATGATTATCTATACTCTTGGATGTAGGGGTCAATATCTCTCACTAAGGATATACTATACATTGTTCTAAACAAGATATCTCCTTGCTTTGTGAAGTAGGTATCCTCTTCCATCTTTGTTCCTACACTTGGGGGGGCAAAGATGCCTTATTCTTCTTTTCTATCTTCAAACATTCACACATGGAGTCACAAATATGGGTTTTGAGTTTGGTAGAAGTACTTTAGCCTTGGAGGCTTGGTATGTTTTTCTATCTTATTCAAAATCTATGCATTGTTATTTCATCCGGTATTCTCTTCTTTTCTAGGGATTCACCTCTTTCCTTGGTTAAGAAGTATCTATCTATTATGTGATATCCAATCACACATGAAAATTATGGTTTGCATTTGTGGACCTATGTCCTTTATGCAAACCTTATTTGTTGTTTTACATTGGGTTTCCATGGTTGATACATCTCTCACCTTGGAAACTAAATAGTGTGCTATCTCTCATTAAGGGTTACTTCCTTTTCACTTCTTGCATGATATCTTTTACATTTGTCTCTTCCATGGCCTCATAGGAGCTATGACCTTCTTGTCTTGGACTGAGTGTTGTCTATGGATATTGTCTTGATGCTACAAAAGGCTTTATCCTTGTTCTTTCTTTCCTTAACATGACAAAATAGTATGTTTTTGCCATCTTAAGGAGGGGGGCATATATAGGGCTTCCCTTTTACTATAGTTTTTTTTATATGCTAAATCTTGGAAGGTAACACACGTAAGTTACTAAATCCTGAAAAGACATGCATCCATAAGCTAAATCTTCTGAAGGTAATGCACATAAGTTGCTAAATCCTAAGGAGACACATTTTTTTCAAAAAAATTTCAATATGCTAAATCCTCTGAAGGTAACACACATAAGTTGCTAAATCCTGAAGGGACATGCATTTCCAAATTTCAAATATGCTAAATCTTGGAAGGTAATGCACATAAGTTGCTAAATCCTGAAAAGACATGCACCTATATGCTAAATCTTTCGAAGGTAACGCACATAAGTTGCTAAATCCTGAGAAGACACGCATTTCATATTCATAGTGATACAAGAAGGTGGATCTATGGGTATTCCAGAAGCTGTCAGAAGACACATTACAATTTCAAGCATAGTTTATGGGTGAACCTATTGGGCTCTCCCTCCAGGGTGATTCACGGTAAGGTAGGCATCTTACCGGGCGAGGTAATCACTTTCTCTTTTCTCTCTTTTCACTTTCATGCTAGTAGGACTGGATCATGAAGCTATGTTGTCTATAGTGTTGCTCTTGTCTTTCTTATGTAATCATTTATGCTATTATGATAGCTTTCCAAATATGATATTGGTATGAGAAATATTTCTTAACAAGGTTTCTTATGCTAGTTGATTTGGGTTGTTTAGTACTAACCCTTGTTCTTTTGTATACTCTCATGTATGTATTTTGAGTTAGAATCCTTGGTTTGGGGGCTTGTGTCTTTAGCTAAGTGTTATTTTATCTCATTTTGAATCCATTGGGATCTCTTCTCTCTTCTCCTTTACCAAGAGTTTGCATTGAATCCATACTCTTGCTAAAGTGGGGGCTTAATGTATCATCTTAAAATGGAAGCACTTCCATGTTAAGAGTGTTTAGCCCTCTGAGTAAGTGGTTTAGGGTCATGATTGACATCTTTGCATTCTCCCTTGTCTTCCACTTCTTCTCTGCACTTGATTTCTGCATTCTAGGTGAAATTAGGGTTAAGGTCTTAAGGACTTTCCTGATTTTCCTTCTTCTATGGCTCTATTTTCTAGGTAGGATTAAAAAATGAGACCTCCTAGTTCATCATCATATCATTCAGAGGATTTTCTTTCTATTCTAGACATTGGGTCTTGCTCAAACATCAAATTCTACATTTCTAGCACCCCTAGAACTCTTGTTGTAGAACCTGACAAAGTTAGGGTTTGAGGTCAGGGTCAAACTCAACCTTGACTAGGTCAGGGTCAACCTTGACCTTGACCTCTTCCTGCCAGAATTTTAAAGTTTCATTTTCCGCTAATTTGGGTTTCAGGAAAGTTATTTCCCGCTTCTAGGTCGGCTGTTTCGGGCTCCGAAATGGTAAATCCTTTAATGGTATTTAATCAAGGTATATTTTCTAAAGGTGAGGACCTAATTGGGATTTAATTCTTTAAGGTGGCCCATCTAGAGGAGTGTGCCCTAGTTCACTATAAAAGGAGACCTTCCTCTCTCATTTACACATCTCATCTCAATTCTCATCAAGCTCTCAAGTTCTCAAGGTGATCAAGCAAGCATTCATTCAAGAATTCAAGTCTTCTTCTTCATCCAAGTTCTCCATTAAAGATCAAGGATTCAAGCATTCAAGCTATTGAAGGGATTTGGCTCAAGCATTCAAGATCTATCATTCAAACCCTAGATCTAGCCACCATGGTGGTGTGATCTTCCTTCAAGATCCTTTGTTCATCTTCAAGATCCATATCATTGTTTCCTCAAGGTGGATTTCAAGCATACAATCATGGAGGGTTGATTATGTTATGTTCAAGCTTTCATATCAATATATTCAATTACATTCCAAATACATTAGCATATCTATTGGATTGCATAGCTTCATTGTTAGATTCATTTCTACTACTTGCTAGCATTCTCCTATTTCAATTTCAATATTAAGGTTGATTCCAAACCAGGGTTTGACCAAGGCAAACCCCCCCCAAACAAACAACAAAACCATTTTTCTTGCAAGCACAGGTGTGGAATCTCGAATCTAAGAGCGAATTTGGATACCCTTTTTGGCAATCTTTCAAGATCTGCGAACAGAATCATAATCGAACTTGAAATAAATAATGTGGTCTTTGACCTTTTAAAAGGTCAAAGTCAACCTGTGTGAATTTGGAGAAAAGATTTCTGGGTTTTGTCCGCCTCGGCATTTCCAATCCAAAATAGGTGATGAAATCTTCAGAAAGTTCATACAAAAGCCAGAATTCAACATTTTCCAGATCTGCCCTAATTCAAGGTTAGTATTTGCACTTCAATTATTTCAGATTTCAAGCTTAATCCAACTATAGGATTTATTCTTTCTTTCATATTCTTCATAGATTGATTCGATTGTGTATTAACCTCTTGGTTGATCAAATTTGATCTCTCTTTTGGGAATTTGGATTTTGGAGTGAATCTTACATTTTCCCCACACACATACACAAATAGAGGTGATTCCAAATCACATCTATTCAATATGTAATATGATTGAATCAATATTATGTTGTCATTGATGTCAACTAGTTTGACAACACTTATCTTGTAAGTTACTATACCGAAACATCTGTAGAAAAGGAGTGAAAGAGATGAAGTACACAAATATCTACATGAGGAAGATGGATATGACAGATGAGGATAAAGAATACATTGAGTAACTTGTTGATGAGTCTATGACCTTATGATATTGACTTGATTATGTTTCATTCATCTATGATGAGGAAAAGAGCTGAAAGACACAAAGAAGTGTTGTCAGTTGATGAAGCATTTTAGTATACACCGACGGAGTGTAGTGTATACCAAGAATAATATAAACTAAGCTTGTGTTCACCGACACATTTCTTTGCTAACTAAGAAGAAAAAAATGAATTAAATGATTAGTTTAGCCGATAAGATTGATGAGTTGGAAAGTGTATGATTTCGAGGTAACAGATAATGTTTGTTACACATATCGATGGCTAACAAAATTCAGGAAAGATCTAAAGGATGAGAATCAAATGTGTTATTGACACAAGTGTTGAGGTATGTTTAAGAGGCAAAATCAACGAAGATGATTAAGTGGAAAAATCTGATGGAGCAGAAGAAAATGGTTTACTTGTCTATATAAGAGACTAGAGATTTCATGTGGAGGTGATGCTGGAAGAAAAAGAAACTGTAGAATCATCGCGTGAACAAGTTTTCATGCATTCTGATCATACTGGTTAAGGAGAACCCTATTGCAGAGCATTACTGAGTGACAAAGAATGATTACCGATGAACAGTAAGTTGATATATTGTCGAATCAAAAATGTTACATTGATCAGAAAGATTTGTATGAGCTGAACATTGATCTGTATATTTTCAATTGAAGTTGTATTAAGATAGATCACCTACTGTTACATATTTAACCATTGTACACAGTCAAATCTCTTAACCGAGTGGACTAAGAAAGTCTTATTATATATCATTCATAGAATGAACATTGTTATCTTGTCAACCCCAAAGTGATTGCTGGTTGGATGATACTGGTTGGTCTTAAATCCTCTAACAAGGTCACACATAACAGTGTGTTTGTAACCTTTAACAGGGTTGGATCTTCACCAACCTCACTTCTAAAGAGTGAATAGTTTTGGGTTGCTGGTCCCAGGTGGTTTTTCCCTTCACAGGGTTTCCACGTTAAATTTTTTGTATTATGTGTTGATTGTGGTATTTGTTTTGATGTCATATTTACATGTTGCATATTTGATTTGATCAGTAACTGCTATAAGTTTTAGACTGATAATCGGTAAATGCAAAAATAGTAAAAGTATTTTAAGTTATCGAGCAGTAGAAATTGAAGTATTTGTTTTTGGATTATACATTTTGTATTGGGACAGTGATTAACTTATTCACCCCCCTCTCAGTTATTATAACATCAATATATCACAACTATTCATCTTCACAATGTCACATAGCACAAGATTGTTGTACTGGCCAATGTGAACTTCAATGAAGCATTGTTCCCTAACTTCAAAAGCATGAACATCTTGTAACCAACCAATCCTATAAGGACAAAGATGCTTCAATCTACTCAAACCAAGTTTCTGAACTGGGTCCTTAGCAACAAGGTTATCAATACTACCACTATCAACAATAACATTACAGAGTTTACCTTCAATCTTGCATTGGGTCCTAAACAAGTTACTCCTTTGACAAGGTTCATCCTTTGTACCGAGTAATGTTGGCTAAAGCAACAAGTTCTCTGATTCAGGTTCATTCTGAATGTTCTCATTCATCACAACAGTTCATTGGTCATCCTTCTTCTGTATACACTCAAAAGAATGGTGTCCTTCCTCTCCATAGTTATAGAAAGTACCCTTAAAGATAACTCTACCTATCTTCTTATTCAGTTCCAAATTTTTCTGCTCATCTTTTGCATCAGTCAGTTTATCCTTCACCGAGTGATCAATCTTTTCCTTCCCTCAGGAGTTACTAGGCTATTTCCTCTTCAACTTATCGTCTGCCTTTAGAGCATACTAATAAGCATCTTCAACAGAATCAATCTTTAGCATACCAAGCTCATCTTGAATATGGAATCTCAAACCATTCACATACCAGGCTACCTTTTCCTTACCAAGCTCTCAGTGTCTAGACTGAATAGTAAGTTTGTAGAACTCCTCGGTATAATCCTCAACAGACAAATCCTTCTGTTTCAAATTTTGCAACTTCTTAAACAAGTCAAGCTCATAGTAAGCCGGTATGAGCTTAGCTTTCAACTTAGTCACCATCAACCTCCACCGATTGATCTTTGTTTCACCTTCATCTTCTCGGTCTCTCTGTAGTTCTTTCCACCAAAGAGTAGCATGTCATTTCAACTTTGTCTGTGCTAATCTCACCCGAAGAGGATCTTCAATTTCTTCCATCTCAAAGAAATCTTCAAGTTCACCAATCCAATCAATTAGATTGTCGGGCTTCAAAGTACCAGAGAAAGTAGAAACTTCCATTCGGTAATTACTAAACTGAATAACAGATCTAGGCAATCGAGCAGTTCTTTCTTCACCAGATCTGTTCCTCCAGTCATCACCACTAGATGTAGCAGTTTCAAATTCTTCAGTACCAACATTCCGAGGTATACCAACAATAGTTCTCATGATCTCGACAACCATATCATTCTTCATCAATTCCATCTCAGATCTAAAATTTGATTTCACCTTCTTTGTGATCTGGGATTCAACAGTATCACAATTATCAGAAATAACTATAGGGTCCAATCTTCTCGGAGGCATCCTTAAAGATATGCAAATAAATCCTCTGCAACAAACCCTCACCGATCACCTTGTGATAATTTCCAAGTTGTAAACAAGTCAGATCTCAACCTGCAATCTTGCAAACAACTAGGGCACAATTCCACAAGTTTAGTGCTTTAGATCTGCAATCCAGATTGTGTACAATCTCTTCGCCAACAAGATCAACTCTCACTCTGATACCACCTGATGCAGTCAAGGAAGGTGGATCCAATGAAGGACATTCCAAACTTTGCAACCAACATAATTACATAGCGAAATACTCAACAATGCACACAAAGTAATTGTTTAACACTGATTTTCATTAACATGCTTGACTATAAGGCCTTTCGGGTTAGGGCCAATTACAATCAGAAAACAATTCTGCAAGATCCACAAATAGATCTAATACAATCTCATCTAGTTCATCTCTGAAGACAATTAGAAGCTGATGGAAACCCTAAGGCAGATCTAAATTTGAGCTCGCAAGCCTCCAAGCAATCTCCTTGTCTCCAAGTATGCAAACCTCTAACTCTGCTACAAACAACTATCAGATTACAATCTAATTTGCAAGCTCATCAAGAAATTTTCCACAACTTCACTCTCAAGCTTCACATCTGATATCTAGCTCTACTCCCTTGTCCCTAAACATCTACCCAAGCACTACTTAAATACTAATCATCAACCACAAGTTAGCAAGATGAAACCCTTAACTCTCCCAAAATGAATAATTAAATGCCATACAAGCTGACTTACAAATGTATACAAACATTTAATTTAGCATGTCAGCCCATAATAATAGCTACCAATAATAAATTCACCAATTCGGCTCAACAAATCACATAGAACTCCAGTTGGTAAACCAGAACTACCGAGCGACAGTAAAATAACCGAGCAAGCCAGGCATCGCTGAACACCAGTGTCAACTAAGCACTGTAGGCATGACCGAGTAACAATTTCACCGAGTTCTAGAGATTGCCAAGTTCCTTTAGTGTCCGAGCTTCCTTCAATGATTGAGACCGTCGGTCAAGGATGCAACTGAGTAACACTGGCCAAAATACAAACACTCCATGCAGTTTTGCCAAGGACACAGAATGCCCCTGCCTTAACCTTGGATGCCCCTGCATCATTATTAGTACTCATAGCACATGACTACTAAGGCATTCATACATGATTATTTAAAATAGTTGTTTGAGGAAAATGTTAGGAATGAATGCTAAATGTCTGGCAGCCATTCTGTAGTTGTTGTTGTTGCATTCATGACTATGATTGTCATTGATGTCAACACAGTGATTTACTGGAGACTTGCAGAGAAGAAGATAGTGTTTGGATTAGCGCATGTGGGATATTAGAGTTGGAGCTATGTGATGTTGAGGATATACTCTTTGATATGTTATATGTTTATGGGTAAGAGCATAGACAGTAATTCATTTATTCATGGAAGTTATGAGCATTTTAGTGGAAGCAGTATTCAGGCAGTGTTCCTGAGTAGCGGTTTGTGGAAGTTGGATGATATCTCCTAATCAGGATGGAATTTTGTTTTGCACAATTGAAGGGAAGTTGAAGACACATTGATAGTGACATGGATGATAGTGCAAACTTTGAGGTCACACGAGTGAAGAATTATTGTATTTGGAAGCTTATAGTTTTTTGTAATTTTAATGTAACGTGTGGAAACTTTTATTTTATAATTGTATGCCGACTCATTTGTAATTACTAGAGTGTGGTATAAAGGAAGGAATGTTTTTTCTTATTGTATAAGGTTGGATGTGTTGATTTATGCATGAAGTGAAGAAAAGAGCTAATGCAGTTGTGAAAGCGAATTTGTGAAGGAAGACATGCGAATTATAGAGATTGGAAATTGAGATCTGGTGAAGCAGAGAGTGCGGTTTGGCATAGTAAGGAAGGAGGTAACATATTTTATATTATCCTATTTTTAGGATTTGAGCAATACAAATCCACAGAACGCCAAGATCACCTGCATATAAAAAACCTATTACAAGGTAGTAGAGAGAAGAAGAGGCCAAGGGTTTGACTCAGAATATGAAGAAGAAAATATCCTCAATAATGAATGAATAATAGTGTACAATGGATCATCCTTATAAAGGAGATCCAAATCCTTGAAAGGCAAAGTCTAGTGCATGCAATAATCAGTTTGACTATTACATGACTAATGCATGAGTTTAGACCAACTAATGTAGGTGCTTTTAACTAAAGCAAAAGGAAGTTGACATCTTAAGAAGGGAGTAAAGATTAATTAACATAATTAATACTTTACTCTAACACCCCCCCTTAAGATGAGCAACGATGCATCTACAAACAATGCAAAAAGAAAGAAAATGGGTCCCGGCAACAAAGGCCTGATTAGGTACCCAAGTACAAGAAATATTTGTAAAGTGGGGAAATAGAGAAAACCCAGTGGGAAAAACTCTATCCCAAAAAGAGATGAACTAGATGAAGGAAACAAAGCCTCCAATCTAGGGAATGTCCCAAAGAAAGGAACAAGAAAGAGCATGAAGCATCTCCGAAGCATGAAGCCACAAACACTGTCAAAAGAAACTGCTGGAACCCCCACTGAAATAGTTCATGACCAGGTAGAGAAGACAAAGTCTGAAGAGCTGATCAATTGAAGAGGTGACCTCCAAAACTAGGAATGAATGAGTGTCTATATAGTAGATGAACCATCTCACCAAAATGCATAGGTGCTTAGCCATTGCATCCACCTAGTACATAGGAACAAAAACTAAATACATAGATCACTCAACCGAACCAAGGAAACAATAGAGCCAATAGGTGAACCCCCCCCATAATGTTGAATAGGGAGAGGGGTGATAGGAACACTGAAATGCAATGCCAGAAACATCTGCAAGAACAAGAATTAGGAACACCAATAGTGCAACAGAAGTACAAGCACAGGATAAAGGGTAGTGTCACAGACACACAACATGGGCTAATGTCATGGAAGAAACATTCACTTGACAAAGGTGGATGAGCACAAAAGGAAAAAATCATAACCCCTCATGGCACTTTATAACAGAGTGCAAGTACAAATAAACACAAGGTGCTCAAAATCCCAAATATGCAGAAGAAGGCACTTTATCTTAGTGCATTTACAGAAAAGAGAATGCAACAGAAGAGATGCATACAATGCTCAGAAGACAGAAAGAAGAGTGAGCGAGAAGAATAGAGGATGAGATCCTAGGACTTGTAGAACCCAAGTAATCCACCAGAGTGCAAAAAAGCAAAAATATAAATAAAATGAACCTAGAGTAGAATCTAGAAAAATGACTCATAGCACTAAAAAAATCTCTGAACAATCTTTCCAACGATATATCGCTTTCCAAAAATGGAGTTCGGATGTGCAAGATAGAGCTCCTGGAGTGCAAACCTGAAGATCTGGCTTTGACAGAGAAAAACACCATTAGAAAAATAAAACTAGAAAATATAACCTCTAGATATGAAAATAGCTCAGAATCAGCTTTCCTACGATATCTTGTTTGCCAAATTTTGACACCGTATGCTCAAGATATGAGCTAAAAACCAACAACTACGCTGGAGGTCCCAAAGAAGGTGTCTGCAAGGATTTGAGGATGGGTGACATCAGCAAAAGGACACAAAACCCCATAAAACCATCAGATCTGATAAAAGCTCAAAAAGAGCTTTCTGACAATATCTCGTGTGCCAAAAATGGAGTTCAGATGCAAGAGAAACGGATCCCAGAAGGTAGAAGGTCTGAAACACCATGATCACAAAGAACATCTAACTTTGACAACAAAAAAGAGCATCAAAATGGCAAAATCAAAAAACCATACTAGCAAATTTGGATTGGGCTCGGAAATAGCTTTCCGATTATATATCACACGCCCAATTACGATCCCATATGCCCGAGATATCGCAAAAAAATCTCAAGTACCCCTAAAAAAGAGCCCTGAAAAAACTATGCAATTTTAAAAAAATTAAAAAATTGCATGCTTGCTGACGTCAGCAGGGGGCCTGGTGGCTAAAAAAATAAACCCCTGGTCACATCGGTGACCAGGGGGTTGGCGGAGGCCGCAGGAGGGCGGAGCGGTGGTGGGGCCGCAGGTGGCGGCGGGGGCCACTAGCTGGTGGCGGAGCAGCGGAGGCTTCGGAGGTGATGCAGTCAGCAGGTGGAGGTAGCGGTGGTGAGCGCGGCCGCGGTGGAGGCCGCTGCGGAGGAGGCGACCATGTGTGGAGGGCTGCACTGTTGGGTGGAGGCCGCTGCGGAGGTGGCCTAGCGGTGACTGCTGGTGGGCAAGGCGGCGCTCAGGTGGCCGTGCCACCTAAAAAATTTTTTTATATATTTTTTTGAAATCACAAGCGCCGACTATACCTTCACCTCGGGGCACATGCCAGGGTCGTACGACCTTGGGACGCAAAATGTTTTTGCCTCAGAGGCCAACTTGTCAGAATTTGATAAGTTTTATATGAATTTTGAGTATCTCAGGCCTTTCGAATGCAACCGTGAGGTCCGTTTGAGCCAAAAGTGCACCAAAAATTAGTGATCACCTCGGGATCTGTGCCAGGGCCGATTGCAATTTTTTTTTTCACAAATTCTAACTGTGTCAAAATTGGACAAACTTTATATGGATCTTAGGGTTCTTGGATGCTCTGAATGCAACCGTCAGGTCCGTTTGAAGCCAATATGACCAAAAAAATATGACCCTCTCTGTAAAAAGTGCTAAATTTTTTTTTTCTTTTTTGTAGGCAAAAAAGAAACAAAAAATAATGTCCTATAGAGAATACCAAAACCTCTCAAATCAGCAAAAAAATCCTTAATTTGAATCCTTCAAACACAAACAAGCTGGAGCAGATTAGGCTCTGATACCATGTAGGATTTGAGCAATACAAATCCACAGAATGCCAAGATCACCTGCATACAAAAAACCTGTTACAAGGAAGTAGAGAGAAGAAGAGGCCAAGGGTTTGACTCAGAATATGAAGAAGAAAATATCCTCAATAATGAATGAATAATAGTGTACAATGGATCATCCTTATAAAGGAGATTGAAAGCCTTGAAAGGCAAAGTCTAGTGCATGCAATAATCAGTTTGACTATTACATGACTAATGCATGAGTTTAGACCAACTAATGCAGGTGCTTTTAACTAAAGCAAAAGGAAGTTGACCTCTTAAGAAGGGAGTAAAGATTAATTAACATAATTAATACTTTACTCTAACACTGTTGAATAATCTAGAGATCAGTTGGATAGTGTGTTCAGTGATCTTTCCATTGAAGCTATTTGGGCAGTGGGTCCTTCTGTCTTCCATAACTCTAAACAGGGTTAGAATCTTTTAACAGGGATTCAAAATCTCCTAACAGGGATTCATATGTACTAAATGTATTTCATAAGACTCCTAATAGAGTCCATCCTTTCACAATGAATATTCATATTAGTGCATCTTTTGTGGGAATCATTCCCACTAGGGTTTACTCTTTGATAAAGAGGTTCCCTAGTCAACATATCTTGTGTCATTGTGTTATTGTGTATGAATATCTTTCTATGGTTGGTAATTATATTGCTTACATGGTTTAATGTTGTTGAAGTTGATAAAACTTATAATTATTAGATAACTGATTCAGCCCCCCCCCCCCTCTCAGTTATCTTGGTGGACTTTAATTTCTAACAATTGGTATCAGACAGAGCGACAGGTCCTTGAAAAAGAAGTTTAATAGCTTAAGGAGATCCATGATGAATTTCAGAAAAGAAAGCCCTAAGTTTTATGGAGTAAATTTTGACAGCTGGAAAGAAAAGATGAAGACACACCTACTATGTTTAGGACCAGGTTATTGGTTGATTACAAAGAATGATAAGACTATCATTGAAGAGGACAATCTTGAAACATGTACTGGCAATGAGAGATATCTATTCATGTGTAACATACTTGCAAGAGAAGAACTTTTGACAGCCCTTTTGGAGAATGAGTACATTCAGGTAAAATGTTTGAAAAAATCTTATGAAATTTGGAAAGCTTTACACTCTACTTTTGAAGGTGATGAACATGCAAAAAGAGTTAGATTACATAATTGGATATGTGCATTTGAAGATATAAGAATGTTGGAAGATGAATCAGTTAGAAGGTATATTGGTAGAATGTCAAAAATTGTTACAGGCATAAAATATTGTGGAGGAACAAAGACATAGAATGAAGTGATATGGAAAATTATAAGGACATTGCCTCCTATATTTAAGCAGACAACATAGATGATTGAACAAGTTATACCTTGTACTACAAACTTTACAAGAGAGACTCTTCTTGGAAGATTGGAAGCAATAGAGATGAACACGAGGTTATCAGGAGACTTTCCTAGAATGGAGACAACATTCAATGCTCTTAGTGTTCTCCCTACTTTGTCAAGAAGCATCAGTGTGAGCGGAGATTATGCTGGCAACAACAGATCTATAAATGAAGAAGATAAGAAGATTGAAGAAGGTATTCCCTTTCTTGTGAAGAGAGAACCAGATGGTAAGAAAATTTTTAAATGTTGGACTTGTCAAGAATATGGTCATTTTGCATCTAAGTGCCCTAAGAGAGTTAGAAAGTATAGAAACAATTTTAAACCTAGAAGATCTAAGGAATGTTATTATGCTAATGATGAAGATCTTGAAACTAGTGTAGAAAGAACTCTAAGTGAAAGTGATACTGAGAATAATGATGACATAGGATTTGTAGCAATTAAAGAAGAGAATCTTGAAACTGATGTTAAGGAAGAAAAAGCGTTAGTTTCTCAAGTTGAAAAGAAAGCTGATTGGATTATAGATAGTGGTTTTTCACATCATATGACTGGAGACATGAAAAAGTTCATTAAGTTTAACGATTATGATGGAGGAGTTGTTACAGTTGGAAACAATGCACCTTGCTTGATTAAAGGTATAGGATCTATTACTCTTGATGGAAAGACTAATATTGATGATGTTTATTTTGTGGATGGATTGAAACATAATCTGTTAAGTGTTGGATAGTTAGTTGATAAGGGTTATCAAGTTTGGTTTACTGAGAAAACTTGTGTGATAAAGGATAAAGATGGAAATCTGATTGGAACTAGATCTAGAACCAGAGGTAATGTATTTTAGTTGAATCCTACTGAGATGACATGTTTGATTACTAAAATTGATGACAGTTGGTTATGGCATAGAAGGTTTTGTCATATAAACTTTGACAACATTGTGAAAGTAAGTACTACACTTGCAGTAAGGGATTTGCCTAAAATTATGAAGCCTACTAACATGATTTGCAAAGAATGTGTGATGGCTAAACAGAAGAGAAGTTCTTTTCCCAGTAAGAAGTACCGATTTGAGCGGTCCTACCAGGACTAGAGGATTCTATGGAGAAAGGTATTTTATGATTCTTGTTGATGATTTTAAAAGAATGATGTGGATTGCATTTCTTAAAGAAAAGTCTGAAGCATTTGATAAGTTTAAGATCGTTAAGAATAAAGTTGAGAATGAATTTGGAATGAAGATTAAATGTTTGAGATCTGATAGAGGTGGAGAATTTACTTCTAGAGAGTTTAACACCTTTTGTGAAGAAAATGGCATTAAGAGACAATTTTCAGCCCCTAGGACACCTAAACAAAATGGTATTGCAGAAAGAAGAAACAGATCAGTGACTGAAGTAGCAAGAGCTATGTTATTTGAGAGTGATTTGGCAAAGATATTCTGGAGAGAAGTAGTGAACACAACAGTATACACAATGAACAAAGTACAAATTAGAGTAGACACATACAAGACACCTTATGAATTATGGTTTGGACATGCACACTCAGTTAAGTATTTTAGAATTTTTGGAAGCAAATGTTATATAAAGAGAGATGATGATATTGGAAAGTTTGATCCTAGAAGTGATGAAGGTATAGTACTTGGATATTCTTTGAAAAGAAAAGCCTATAGATGTTACAATAAAAGAACTAAGATTATTGTTGAAAGCACAAATGTTAAAGTTGATGAAAAGTTCAAAATTCAGGAAAGAATGCTTGATTATGAATCAGATGAAGAAGCTCATCCTAAACCTAACACTGGATCTACTAAATTATTTTATGAGACTGACAGTGATTTGTTGAATGAAAGCCATAGTGAAGTCATTGATGAACCTACACTTGAAGTGAGATCTGAGACAGTGACACCTAACAAGAGTTTATCAAGAAATCATCCTATTGGGAAAATTATTGGAAGCATCAAAAGAGGAGTTCTAACTTGGAATAAGGTACAAGAATAATTATGTTTGATTTCTCAAATTGAACCTAAAACTACTAGTGAAGCTTGTGAAGATGAAAGTTGGACTAATGCTATGAAAGAAGAACTAGATCAGATTGAAAAAACAAGACATGGGAATTGGTCCCTAGACCTAAAAATAAGAATGTTATTGGAACTAAATGGGTATTCAGAAACAAGATGAATGAACAAGGAGAAGTAGTAAGAAACAAAGCAAGATTGGTATGTAAGGGATACTCATAGCAAGAAGGAATTGACTATGAAGAAACCTTTGCTCCTGTAGCAAAAATTGAAGCTGTAAGAATGTTTTTGACTTATGCAGCTTATAAGAAGTTCAAAGTATATCAGATGGATGTGAAGTCAACATTTCTGAATGGAGAATTGGAAGAATAAGTCTACATTGAGCAGCCTAAAGGTTTTCCTTTGACTCAAGAAGGAGACATGGTATGTAAACTGAAGAAAGCTTTATATGGACTAAAGCAAGCACCTAGAACTTGGTATGAAAGATTGGACAAGTATTTGTTAAAGTTGGGATTTACAAAAGGAACAACTGATAGCAATTTGTACACAAAAGAAATTGAAAATGGTTTGTTGATTAGAGTTATTTTTGTTGATAACATTATTTATGGAGGAGAAGATGAAGCTAGTGACAAATTTGCTGATAAAATGAAGACTGAATTTGAAATGAGTATGATTGGTGAAATGAAATACTTTTTGGGATTACAGATAACACAAAACAATGATGGTATCTTTGTAAGTCAGACAAAGTACCTGAATGACTTCTTGAAAAGATTTGGAATGGAGAACTATAAACCAGTTGGAACACCTATGGTAACTGGACATAAATTATCTAGCATAGATGAAACACTGACAGTTGAACAGAAGAAATACAAATCTATGATTGGAGGATTGCAATCCTTGACTCATACAAGACTTGATATAGCACACTCAGTTGGAATTGTAGCAAGATTTCAAGCTGAACCTAGAGAATCACATTATGCAGCGGTAAAAAGGATACTGGGATATTTAAGAGGCACAATGGACTATGGATTGTGGTATGAAAAATATGATAATTTTACCCTATGTGCATATACAGATGTTGATTGGGGAGGTAGTGTTGATGATAAGAAGAGCACCAGTGGTGGAGCATTTTTCCTTTGAGGAAGATTGGTTTCTTGGCTAAGCAAGAAGCAGAATTGTATCTCACAGAGCACATCAGAAGCAGAATATGTAGTAGCAACAAATAATTGTAACCAGATAATTTGGATAAAGAAAATGCTGAAGGATATTGGAACAAAGTTTGTTGAACCCGTTGTCATACATTGTGACAACACAATGTATAGAACCTTGTATTACATTCTAAGACAAAACATATAGAGATTAAGTATCATGTTGTAAGAGAAAAAGTTGCTGAGAAAGAAGTTAGACTTGAGTACATAAGTACAAAGGAGCAGATAGAAGACATATTTACAAAGCCTTTGCCTAAGGATACATTTGAGTATCTAAGAGGTATGCTTGGGGTTATGCCCCAACTTACTGTTGAGAAGTGATGCAGTTGATTGCATCTGTCCAGTGGTATATAAGCCTTACTTTTCTTTTGGACTGGATGTTGGTACTTCCCTTATGGGGGAGTATGTGTATCTGAGCTGAGTCATGAGGACTCTAGTGAATGTATTTTCTGAATAATGTCTTTTGACATTGGAGTTGTTTTTGACATAATGATGAGATTTATGTCATTGATGTCAATGGAGGAGAAGTGTACATGAAAAAAAACCATTTGTACTATCTGAACATGAAAATGAAGCAAGATTTGATTGATGAAGAGGACTTGAAATACTTTTCTTGAAGCAGTAGTATTGCAGTATTGGATTTTTGGAACATTGGATGTTTTTTCATCTATGTTGCCATCAATGCCAATGGGGGAGATTGTTAGGAATGCTAAATGTTTAGCAACCATTCTGTAGCAGTTGTTGCATTCATGACTATGATTGTCATTGATGTCAACACAACGATTTACTGGAGACTTGTAGAGAAGCATACAATGTTTGGATTAGCACACATGGGATATTGTAGTTGGAGCTATGTGATGTTGAGGATATACTCTTTGATATGTTATATATTTATGGTTAAGAGCATAGATAGTAATTCATTTATTCATGGAAGTTATGAGCATTTTGGTGGAAGCAGTATTTAGGAAATGTTCCTGAGTAGTGGTTTGTGGAAATCGGATGATATCTCCTAATTGGGATGGAATCTAGTTTTTCACAACTGAAGGGAAGTTGAAGACACATTGATAGTGACATGGATGACAGGGGAAACTTTGAGGTCGCATGAGTGAATAATTATTGTATTTGGAAGCTGACAATTTTGTGTAATTTTGATGTAGCATGTGGAAACTTTTATTTTGTACTTGTATGCCAGCTCATTTGTAATTACTTGAGTGTGGTATAAAGGAAGGAATTTTTTTCCTTTTTTTATATGGTTGGATGTGTTGATGTACGCATGAAGTGAATAAAAGAGCTAATGTAGTTGTGAAAGCAAATTTGTGAAGGAAGACATGCGAAGTACAGAGATCTGAAATTGAGATCTGGTGAAGCAGAGAGTGCAGTTTGGCATAGTAAGGAATGAGGTAAAATATTTTCTATTATTCTATTGAATAATCTAGAGATCAATTAGACAGTGTGTTCAGTGATCTTGCCATTGAAGCTGTTTGGGCAGTGGGTCATTCTGTCTTCCATAACTCTTAATAGGGTTAGAATCTTTTAACAGGGATTCAAAATCTCCTAACAAGGATTCATATGTATTGAATGTATTTCATAAGACTCCTAATAGAGTCCATCTTTTCACAAGGAATATTCATATTAGTGCATCTTTTATGGGCATCATTCCCACCAGGGTTTACTCTTTGATCAAGAGGTTCCCTAGTCAACATATCTTGTGTTATTGTGTATGAATATCTTTCTATGGTTGGTAATTATATTTCTTACATGGTTTAATGCTGTTGAAGTTGATAAAAGTTATAATTATCAAAAAACTGATACACCCACCCCTCTCAGTTATCTTGGTGAACTTTACTTTCTAACAGAGAATGTATTGGTTCTTAGAGGAATATGTATTGGATTAGTTATGCAAATTTTTGAGGTGGTCGTATTGCATGGTTATTGTGGAATATTTAAGTAGGTATTGGGTGACACTTCTAAATGACCACTTTTTGACCCTTGTGTACATAATGAATCCCACAACATTCATCTTAATTGTCCAAAAGCTAGAAGAATAGCTATAAGTAGTTAATTTGAATACAAATACTTTAAAACTTTTTGTTGAAATCCAATGTATTTTTTACAAGTTGTCACATACCTCTTGTCAAGGATACTCTATTTTGGTTTTGTAATGATTTTGTAAGTTGTGTGTGCAGTTCCTGTAGCGTGATGGAATAGTGGTTTGAAATGTATATATGGAATGACTTATCTTATGTGTATAATTTGAGTTACAGTTAGATATATGTGACACTATATATGTGGAATGATTTATGTTATGACTATAATTTTTTATTTAAAGTTGCACATGTTGGAATGATTGAAAAGATTTCGAGCTAACTACATTTCTTTTGGGCCAAGTGGTTGCAGGTAATCATGACAATTTGAGGAAGGAGGGAAGATAATGTTAGGTATGGGGAGTAACCATGATCAATGTATTGAGTTGTTAAATTCCTAACCGACTAAGTCAAGCAGAGGCTAAGCCTAGGTTTAGATACCTATGCTAGTCAACCCTAGTTGACATGTGAATTGCCAGGACTCCTTTATAGGTTAAGTAAATCTTGACCTAAGCCTCTTCATCTAACTAGTCACCTTACGCAAATTAAGTCATTAGCTACTTCAGACTAATTACTTTCGTAAGTTTTAAAGTCTCATCTAAACATGTTATATATATGTATGTGTAAATATATTAAAATGTTATAACATTTTTACAATAAGAAAAGGTAAGCAAGCTAGATTTCTCCTCCTTTCCCTAATGCACATTCGAAAGGAAGATGATCCAATAGGCTCAAGTAGGATCGAAGCACTGAATTAGTCAATGATCCTTCACAATAGTGAATTGATTGAGATGATTTAAAGGAAAATGATATGATGGTGCTTAATGGAAGGATAAATAAGAAAATATAAGTATTTTTAGAAAAGATAGACTGATGAAAAATAAATGAGAAGCTACAGTGACCTGAGAGTTGTATTGACCTATAAACTGAATTTGAAGTGGATTTGTAGGGTACAAAATACCTTGGAAATTTTGTTCCTGGGAATAAGAAGCATGGGGCATTTTGTTCCTATACAAGGTGAAAAGGGAATCAATGTTTATAGGTATCTAAATCACTTCCCACTTTCATTAATTGCACATTTTAGAAGGAAGACACCCTACTAGGTTCAAGAGAAGACTCAAATGCTAAGTGGGACAATGATCCTTTGCTAAAATATGTGATTGATAAAAATGAGAATGATATAATAATGTGATTAAGGTGATTAATAGAGAAGCCACTAAAAAACTGAGAAAAATATACTAATACAAACATATATTGAGAAGAAAGTACATAAATAGAAACTAGCACACAAATCTGACTTGTGGGTAAAATTTGAGCTAAAAATGCAAGGTACAAGTCAAAATTCATTTTGTACCTAGCAATTTTGACTAATTTTTTCTAGGTCTTTCTGACCGTGTCTGATATTTTTTATTCGTGTCTGGTAGCTCTGTAACCTATTCCTACACACAAAAAAATGTGGAAAAAAGTTTTCTAAAGATATTTTCCTTGGTCAAACCCCAATTTAGGAATCAACCTTGAAAATGGAAAGAAATTTCATAAAGGAAAGTATGTAAAAAGGTAAATGTTAGATTCACCTTGTATAAACCCTCATGGATGGATGAAGAAATCACTCATACCCATGAAGATGCTTGAATGTTCTTGAGATCCAAAGAGTTGACCTTGGAATTTAATGTAGAATCAATGATGCCCTCACAAATGTATAGATTTATGAATGTCATCCTAGATCTTGAATGTAGCTTGCAATGAAGGAGAGAGAAGGAGAATGAAGGAAGAGTCTTCTTTCTTGATTGAGAATTCCTCTACTTGGTCATCATGGGAGAGAAACTTGCTTCAATTAGATAAGGTTTCCTCTCACTTGGTAGATCTTGAAGAATTAGAGACTTGAAGGTCTTGATCTTGGATGATTTCCTTCAAATCTTGAATCCAACTGCTCAATTGCTCTTAATTGCTTAAAAATATAGATAGCTTGATTGCAAATGCTTGAGTATGGTTATGATATGCAAAATGAGGATTGATAAGGCATTTTTATACTAACTCCACTATTTTAGGATTCAAAAATGATCTAGGCTGACCACAAAATCAAAACTCCCACTAATACCTCAATAGCGGGTCCTGGGCCAAGTTTGGACTTCAATTACTTGGGATAGAATGCCATTGGCATTCTGTACCCTGGAAAATGAGTCATAATTTGGAGGGAATGTTGAGATAGATGAAAAGGATTGGGGGAAGAAAGGACAAGTTACTAAGATCAAGCATAACCGACATTTAGACCTTGAAATCACCAAAATGAGATCTAATAGCTCCTAATAAAGCATCAAATCATGGGTGCTAACTTTTTAGGACAATATAGTTCCCAAGGATTTTTCCTAATTTTAGTTGTGGATTCTTGATAGATTTGGTACTTGCCAAATCAAGTCCCAACAGCTATGCCACTTGTACCTACACACAAAAAAATAAGAAAGAAGGTTGGATAGAGGGGTTTTCCTTAGTCAAACTTGTGTGTGGAATCAACCTTGAAACAATAATGAAAATGCTTATTTGAATATGACCAAATATTTTGATGCAATAGCTTTGAATTAACAAAAAAATCCCAAAAGGATATCATGAAAGACAAAACCTTAAGTGATTGATGTTGTAGTTTCCACAATGCTTGTTTGAGAAGAAGAAAGAGGACTTGGATGAATGTAGATGTATCTCCTTCCTTGATAGACAAATCCTTTCCTAGGAATTGATTGCTTGGATTTGATTGCTTGATTGTGAATGTGAATTCTTGATAATATTGATTGTGGTTACCAAAATGAGGAGAGATAGGGTGTTTATATACCTCTTGCAACATATCGGGGGTTAAAACTCAAGAAAGCATACTGTAAGTCCTAATACTTTCAATCTTGTTTAAAATCGAGATAAGCTATTATTTATAAGTGTGCTCCTCTAATCACATAATTTATTTATCAATTAGGCCCTATATTACTATTTGTGGCATTCGTGTTTTGTTTCGACCTCAAAATAAATTATACCTCTTATTTTAACATCTGCCCTATCTCCCCAACCTCCCATTTTAATTTTGTCTCACTCTCCTAGGTACAAAAATCCCTCTAGGGATTTTTGTACCTACTTGACAGTTTTATTGAAGGATTTACATTTAACAAAGGCTAGGAATACTAGACCATGGATCTAGTAGAATACCTTGTTATTTTTTATGATAGACATGATAGAGGAATCCAAAACCATGAGGTCGAGAGCCCCTTTTGCAAAATCAATACTTCTACCATAATGAATCTCTTTGGAGCTAAGTCAAGCTTCATATTGCAAGGTTTCAGGGAACAACAAGTAATTAAAACAATCATTTATTTACTTATCTTTGGGGAATTTTGAATCTAAGCCACGAAAGTGACTGGTTGGATTGAAACCAAAGTTCTAGGTGGTGCAAACCAACAAGTAGTTAGAAAGTAGTGAATACTTGTGCAAAAATGGCATCAAAACCATAATTGAATCTTGTGGGTCTTTGACACATGGCTTACAACTAGGCCAAAATAGAGTAGGGCACCATGGGGAAACCCAACAAGAACTAAGTTAACAAAGACCAAAATTGGGGTGTCGAACGCTCAACAATAGAAACTAGGGCATATAAGAACCCTAGAACCATAAAATTTACATGTCCTAAATTAAGTTCAAGGCTAGGAAATTCATGTGAAAAACCCTTTATTAAAATCCCTATAGATAAACCCTAAACAATGGGAAGTAGGAAAACAAAAATGAAAAATGAAAAGAAAAGCCCTAAGTTATCCCACCAAAATGTGAAGAAAAACTTACCTAAATAGAATGTCATATGAACTAGCTAAGGGATTCTTTAAAAATACTTCATACACAACTAAATCCTCACACAAACACTCAAAATTGTAAGCTTAAAGGCTCAGTTGTAGAAGTGCTATCAAAATAACTTTTAATCACTTGATGATTAAAAATGATTTTTGAAAGGTCCTTTTATAACTTGGAGGAGAAAGGGCATTAAATTCCTTAGTACTTGATTTTGCAATTAAGAGTTTGCACTCTGAGGATCAAACATCCATCCTCCATAATACCAAAAAGCATTATAGAGGCTGGGGGCCCAAGGCCCAGGTAAAAACAAAGACAAAAAAGGGCAGACTCTAGAGTCACGTACTTTGAAGGGAAACAAAAGAAAACAAAAACAAAAGAAAGGAAAATGAAGAAAGAAAAAAGAGGGGACCCAACATTTTACTCTGGGGAAAATGTAGGGACGAGTATGCAGGGCATAACAAATGACAACTTGCTGGGAAAAATGCCTTGTGCATTTTAGAACTTTAGGATCTCTTGGGATGGTTGGATAATCAATACTACTATCATTCAAGGTGAATTTTTAACATCATGAATCAAGATTCAGATTAGGTTTAGATCAAAGAAGTCCAAAACATTTCCATAACTGACTTGTGTAATGTGTGTGCTTTGTGAAAAGATTCTTTGATGTATTTAGATCCTTCGATAAGTAGAGAAGTACCACTCGCATTGGGTGTCTTTTATTTTTATACCTTGGCTACTACGTAATGAGACACTTGGATCCTTCATACTTCTTGATGCTTTAATTTTATTTATTTTAATAGGATGGGATAGGCGGTACTCCTTTCACTAAGCTTTACAAGTTTACTCATACTAGCAACACTTTTTTCACTGATCCACCACTTTTTTAATCATTTTGGGGTAGAGGAGATCTTGAGGTCCCATAGTAGCACATAATCTTTTATTTTTGGGCTTGGTTTGAGTTTCATCGATATGTTCCCTTCAGTTGATCACTTATGTTCATGCATGTCTTTTCTTTTTTTGAATGAAATGAGGCAAATAGCTTCTCAAACCACTCTCTACCTTTCAATCATCAAATATGTCTATGTTCAATGTCATCCCATCTTCCTTTTTCACCATGTGCTAAATATACCCTAGATGAATGTATAATTGGGTTCCACAAATAATTAGCAGACACTAGACCTCCATGATGCATAAGGAAAATCTCCCTACAGGCTCACTACTTGTCATGCCAAACATACTGCTTCCTACAAGGAAAAATAGGTGGAGAAACAACATGAAAACAACACAAGAAAACAAAGAAAAACAAAGTGAAACAACTATACAAAGGGAGAAAAGAAATAATATACAAGCATATATAAAGAGGTGCAAACCACTCAATGGGTATTTATGAAGAAACACTATACATAGAGATACAAAATATACATATAATACATGGGGTGGAACTCTACATATCAATTCAAAATAATGCTTTAGGAACTGTCTGTTGATGGGTAACATGATGGGTTCTCCAGTTGAACTAATGCGGTATGTGTTAGAACCATATATTTTTGCAATTTTGTAGGGTCCTAACTAGAGCCTTTGGAACTTTTTATGATCTCCTTTCTTTTACCAGGTCTTATCCCATAGGAGGATGAGGCCCAAAACCTAAAAGGCCTTATATTGGGCTCTTTTGACAAACCAATGCTTGACAATGGATTCATGCTTGGCAAAGTGTTTGAGGACATTATCCCTCTATGATTCTAATCAAAGAATATTGAGGAGGCATACCTCCACGGTGATTTCTTCATTATGAAATTCTTGCATAAAATGCAAGACTGAGATTTGCAAATTCATAGGGAAAACATGGTTTTAGCCATACACTAGGTAATATGGGGAAGTTCTGAGAGTGGCTTTAACTCGTGTGTGGTTTACCCACGAGGCATACTTCATTTTTTGGTGTCAATCTCAATGATTTTTCTCTAGTAGGCATTTGATGACCTCAATGAGGTTCTTGTTAGTATAGTTCACTACTATGTTCCCTTGAGGGTAGTAGTTACTCGAGAACTTAAAGGTAACTTTGTATTGATATGCCCACTGCATAAGCTGGGTGAATGAAAATGCAAAACCATTATTGCACACTAAGGAAAAAAAGACCACATCTCTTTCTTGCTACTTGGAATATCCAACTTGAGCAGTTCCTCCACTTGGTTAGGGTTAGTAGATATTCCCTTCTTAGAAACAATGTGAGCAAGAAGTTTCCCCATCATGACCCAAAATATGCACTTCTTGGGGTTAAGCAAAATCTTGTAAGCATGACATCTCTCAAAGACTCATGCTAGATGAGAGGAATGTTCACATCTATCTCAAGAGAAAACCACCAAATCATCCATGTAGATGACTATAGATTTGGTAACCAATTAACCCCTCTAATGTGATGTCCATAGATTTTTGGAATGTGGCCACTACCTTGATAAGACTTTAGAGAATCCTCCAGTATGTGAAGGTGCCCCACTTGGTGGTAAAGGCACCCTTGAATCAATCTTCATATTTAACCATGACTTGGTTGCATTCAAAGTAACTGTCCAAGAAGGACATCATTTGGGAATTGTTCACTATTTGGAGCACCTCGTCAAGTGAGGCCAAGTGGTGATTATCATTCTTTTAAGCCTTATTTATGTTTTGGAAATCCACACATATTCTTATCTCACTGCTCTTCTTCCCGACTGAGACCAAATTGGCCACCCATTTGGTATGCCTTATTGAGAAGATTATCCTTGTAGATAGAAATTTCCACACTATTTGGAAGATCAGGGGTTCAATCAAGGGATTGAATGGTCTTTGTTTCTGTCTATAATAATGAGAATATGGTTTGAGTGGGATTGTATGGGTTATTATAGAGGTGTTATATGTTTTTTGGTCCTCTTATCTCCACACTATTATATCAATATATTCCTTCAAGATTGTGAGGATCTTCCATTATTCTTTTGGGGAACATGATGTGCCTATGAACACATGATTTTCTTCTCTCTCTTGGCCTATGTTGACCTTCTCATATTTACCCACATTTGAGGACAAGGGAAGATTTTCCTTGACCCGAGGATCTGAGTTGAAGATTTTCTCTAAGGTCACCATTCCCTTAGGAATGGTGATGATAGATATATTGAGGATATCACCCTCTTCATTGTGTCCCTTGTCATCTTCAAAGACTTGAAATTGGGTGACATTATCAAGGATTGCTAGGGTTGAGATTATCTTGATAGAAAATCTCTAGAGTCGTGACCCTCTTATGGGTTCTAGGGTGTTGGAAGCCACCTCTAGGGCATCAAGAATGTAATTACACTTATAGGGAATCAAATTGATGCCAAAAGGCATCAAAACCCTTTATCAGGATCCATAGGTTGCCAATCATTTTTTATGGCATGTGTACAAGCTTTGAACTTGTTTGAATATCAACTTTAAGTTGCACACTACCTAGAGGAAGGTGACTCCTTTCTCGAGGGCGAACAAGTGACCTAGTACTAAGGCCTCATATTCTGTTACATTGTTTGTGCATTCAAACTAAGTTTGGTAAGATGCAAGGAAATATATTCCTCATGGGTTTATCATTTCCACACCTATCCCGCTCCCTTGCTTAGACGTAGATTCATCAAACTTGAGGGTCTACATATAATTATTAGGGACGTCTGAACTTAGGGATTTGATTATAGACATAGGTGTGAGTGTTTCAGGAATAAGAACTGAAGGTCTCGACATGATTTTGGGGGGAGGAATAGGATTGTCTCCTTGAGGACTAGGTCTTTGATTTTTGTTGGTGGGGGTGAGCTCAGTTTCAATTGTTGTGTTTCTTCTAGGCTATTCTCTATTGGGGAGGGGAGTAAACTAGTAATGGTGGCCAAGCACACTTCATAGGTAAGTTCTGAGTGACCTTGAAAGTGAAATCAACACCACTACAATGAGAGGAGGTTTACTAAATTTTCATTGAAACCTAGGGTTTGAATATCATGGTTTAATCACAAGATAAGGTCTTGACTTTTGTATGCCAACAAACTATCCTCTAGGGAAGAAACTCCTAGAAGAAACTCCATGGTTAGGATCTCCCTAGCTCTAGAGAGACTCAAATCAACTTGAGAGTAGGCCACCTCATTTGTTTGGCTATAGTCAATGATGAGTTATTTCATTTTGGGCTCACTTTCTATCTTTATATGGTTGGCTACTACTTTCAATGGCATATACAAGTGACAAAAGTGCATGGCCTTTATACGTGCTAGAAAGCACCATCTTTATGCACCCCGAGGGGTCATAGAACAATCATAGAAAGCCAAATTTCTATAAGTGGAGGCTCTTTAACTTGCTATCTTCCTCTTTCAAGGTAGTGAGGGTGCACTTATATTCTGCATAGGAGAAGGGGAATTGAACCCCCATCTTATGCATTAGGGTCATTAGAGCCCAAGTCTCCAAAATCTATCTACAAAATTCTAAAAAAATTACCCGATCACTACAATGTCATGGGAGGAGGTAGGGTCTCACGAAAAATATAAACACACATATGTATGTGTTGTTGCAAAACTACAAAAACCAACACCCCCATGGATCAATCTGGGTCATCACTGTTGTTGATAGATGATAGTTCTGATATGTGAGCCTTATTATGCAGTTATATATAAACATGTGATTGACGTGAAAAATTGTACTCAAAAAATTCTCCAGCTGAAGTTGTGGGTATTGATCCCATGGGAGCTTATCATATGACCCATCTCCTTAGTGTCCAACCTTATCGACACCATCTATGCCCTTGAGGTGAGTTTCTATCCACACCGCATAGGAAATCATATAAAATTACTTTGAGTCCTTGACTTCCCAAAATTACTTGTGAATATAATTTGAAATTATTTGGGTCCAATAAAAAATAGGCTTATCGGTGATGATGGTGATCATGAAGTAGTACATCTAGGGCGCACACTCCTTTGCATTCAACTTTGCAAAGATGCGGCTCAACATTTCTATCATTCCCTAGATGGGTGGAATGAAATCAGCTCATGGGATAGTGTTTGACATCTTGGTTCCATCATTCTATGGTGTTGTGAGCCAATATTTATTCAAATATTTCTTATTTTTTTGTCTCTATTTTCCTATATTCGGCCATATTGAATGCCTCATCCGCAGTGATAAGTTTTGGTTTGTTGAGGATGTAGAGGATAGTGCAGATGGAATCTACATTAAAAGTGACCACATGAGTGTTGTCTAACTTGGTGCATCTCCTTTTAGCCTCTAAATAATGGATGGCCAGAGTAATAATGAGCTCTAGAAATTAGAGCGATAACAGGAAGGAGACAACTTGTAGTAGTCCAGATCTCCTGAGGTGGGCATTGTGATCTTCTAAGGGTGTAGTCTCTGCTCCAGTTTTTATCAACTATAAATCTAGATCCCCAAGATTTTTATTTGTGATGCCTTTCACCTCACTTTCTAATTTAGAAACCTTAGTTTTTTCCTCGTGGATGTATCTCATGGTGAAAGGTGCCTTTTCCAATTCTTTCTCATGCTTAAATTTCCTATCCGATGGACCTGCAAGTGTTGGCCCAGTCTCAACTTCTTGAACTTCAGATGATGAAGCCATTTTATCCAGTATAGAATCTTGTAAAATAAGGCAGCTTAATTAATTTCATGCAACAAAGAAATGAATATACTGAAAATAAAAGCATACTTTGAGGACTAGGAATCAAGGATCTGTATATAGGCTTCTTTGAAAAACATGGGATGAGTGAAGATAGAGTCCCAAGATGTGAAGTACATAGTCAAAAATTTTATAGAAGGATTTGTGAGGAGTGGAGGCTGGGAATACTAGACCATGGATCTAGAACAATGCCTTATTTGTTTATGGTATATGTGATAGAGGAATCCTAGAATGCGAGGTATAAATTTCTTTGGAGCTAAGTTAGGTTTCATACTACAAGGTTTTAAGGAATTTATTTACTTAGCTCCAGGGAATTTTGAATCTAAGTCACAAAAGTGACTGGTAGGTTGGGAACCAAAGTTATGGGTGGTGAAAACCAATAGCTAGTTGGAAAAAGGTGAACACGTAGGAAAAAATAGAATCAAAACTAGAATTAAATCTTGTGATTATTTGACATGTGGCCTTCAACTATGCCAAAATAGAGTAGGGCACTACGAGGAAACCCCAACAAGCCCTAACTTAACAAAAAAAAATTGGGGTGTCGAACACTCGACACCAAAAACTAGGGTATAGAAGAACCCTAGAACCAGAAAATTTATAGGCCCTAAATTAAGTTCAATGCTAGGGAATTCAAATGAAAACCATTTATTAAACTACCCTATGGACAAACCCTAAACAACAAAAAGCGAGAAAATAAAAACAAAAAATGAAAAGAAAAGCCCTAAATTATCCCACCAAAATGCGAAGAAAAACCTATGTGAATAGAATGTCATACGAACTAGCCAAGGGATTCTTTGACAACACTTCGTATGCAGCCAAATCCTTGCACAAGTACTCAAAAGTACAAGCTTGAAGAATTTGTTGCAGAAGTGCTCTTAGAATAAATTTTAATCACTTGGTGATTGAAAATGACCTTTAAAGGTTTGTTTATAACTTGGCAGAGAAAGGGCATTAAATGCCTTATTATTTCATTTTTCAATTAAGGCTCCGCACTCCAGGGATTGGACATTCGACCACCATAATACCTAAAATAATTATGGACATTGGGGGCCCAAGGCCCAGCTAAAAACATAGACAAAAGAGGGTGGACTCCAGAGTCACATACTCTGGAGGGAAACAAACCAAAGCAAAACAAAATCAAGGAAAAGAAAGAAGAAAAAAGAGGGGACCCAACATTTTACCTAGGGGAAAATGTAGGGACAGGTATGCAAGGCATAATATGACAACCCAAAGGAATGATAAATAATTCTTTGAAAATGATGGAGGAGTGTGTTGGTGCCCAAAAATGATGGATTCACTTTTGGCCAACTGACAAGTATAATGGTGATGTACCACTTATACCTTTGCAATGTTGGCTTTAATCAAGCCAAGGTTGGTAGGCCTATACCTTAACCAATTCTATTGGTCCAAAGGCTTTTTACAACTGATAACTGAAATTAAAACTTGTGGATTCTCTCAAAGTGGAAAATGAACTTGAGAGGAATCAAATTGTAAGTATTATATATCGAATGTTGCAAAAACTGAAATGCTTTGATTAATAGTATATGTTTTATAAAATGTATATAAAATGAAATGGATTGAAGGAATAGAATATCATAATCTTTGAATAATGAACAGAATGACTATATTCCAATTATTGATAAGATCAGTGCCTTCTTTCTATTTGGGCAATGGAGTCAAATTCTCATCCAATCCTATGTACAACTCTAGAGAGAGTTTTGATAACTTTTTTTTGAGAACAAGACCATCACTTTAGAGGTTTCTACATGAATTATAATTGAAACAAGATTATACAGTTAGTTCTACTGAATTTAACTCTGCTCTGAGAGACCAATAGAATAGAGGAAAGTTTGATAACCACACCTTTCAACTGATAATCAAACTGTATACTTATTTTGAATTATAATGGCATGATAATCTAACACAATGAAGCAATCTAAAATGATTAGATTTATCTAAAGGTCTAATTGGATCATAATTCAAACTCTATCATTAATATGAGAGAAAACACTTATCTTTTATTGATTTTGAAAAAATGGTACATCCAAGTTCATGTTGGATTTGTTGATCAAATTCTATTCTATGAAAATCTATATTGTATTGTCTTGTATCTTTGCATTTACATTATGTATATATATGTGTGTTTGAGTGGCTTTCACACCTCTTTAGGGTGAAAAGACACAACCCTTATTATAAATTATTTTGAAAAAATAATAAATTAACTAAAAAATAACTACCTAACTTTCCGATTTGGGTCTAGTCGAAAAACCAAAACACCTTGTGGAAAGCTAATATTTTTAATGGAGATAGGAAATTTGATTTCCTAAACTAAGTCATTTTAGATTTTTAAAATTCGACCATCTTCAGCTTCTGTCGGCATCATCTTTGAAGCAAGTCAAAATTCCAACATTTTTTGAAGGCTTTGATTAGTTAGTTCAATTTATTTGTGTCTTAAGTCTTCCTTCCTTTGATTTTTTTAGTATGGAGAAAATTACTTCTTGATAATGGATTGGGCCTCCTAAATTCTCAAAATTTAGCGTACCACCAGTGGCTCTTTTTGGGGATGTATGCTCCCTGTGGGCATAGCAAGAATCCAACTATCTCTGGTAGAAGTAGACCAAGTGCTAAGTCCATTAGGCTAGAGTCACTGCATATTTCAATAATCAAATCAAAGCTCATTCGGTGGCCCTGGGCCACCAAAACATGGAATCAACATTTTCCCCTATCAAACACTTGATTATGATCATGTAACACTTTGGATTTACTAAATACAATGCCACCATTCCCATGGATAACATTCATTGTTTTATTAACATGCTCTGACTTTTGTTCAACCTTCAAAAATTCATTAGGTGCACTGTAGTTCTTGCTAAGTAGAAGATTCTTATTATGCATTTGATCATCCCTACAAGTAACTAAATTAATCTCTTATGCTTGGATGTATTTATGTACACAATCTACGCTATACTCAAGATGTTGTTTCTCTTCACAAAAAGGATTTGAAGATAACTTAGATTCATTAACTTCCTTCTTATCAAGAATATGATCAGATAGGACACTCAGATAATTTTTAGAATCAGGCTTATATAATTTCACCTTATCTTTGCATATTTGGTGTATTTTCAGCTCAGGATAAATTGAAAAATGTCTCACCTTCTACATGCATATCATGAATTTCATCAACTTCAAAAATATCATTAGGCCTATTATCTTCATCATGATGTTGATGGACTTGATCACAATGAAAATCCTCTTCAAATAATGGATTCAAGAACATAGAGAACTCAGACATATATTCTTCTTCTTCCTCTTCAAAAAATGGATTCAGAAACATAGAGAATTTAGACACATCTTCTTCTTCTTCTTCCTCTATACTAAATTCATCCTTTCTAGAATCATATACTTCATCAAAAAGACACGTGTCTCTCTCACCAAGTTATCTTTTGGTTTTTCATCAATTTTCTTATCCTTTTGAATTGGAAAATATTTTGAGTCATTTTTGTGTATATGCCTTTGATATTCCTTATCCAACAAATTTGAAATTTGTTTTGCACTGAGAAAATCTTCTTCCTGATCATGAGTTTCATTTGTCTTTGCACAAGTATGATATGTGTAGATGCTTCTTCAATCTGTTCACAAATTTCTTCTTCATATGAAATTTCATTAGGGCTCTCTGTAGATTCCACAATGCATTCATTTTCTTCAACATATTCATCACAACAGATATATGTATTATTTTTATGAACCTCATCTATTGTGTGTGTCAATTCAGCCTGGATCAACACTTCCTCTTTGTTTGATTTTGAAATACTATTATGTCTCAATGCCTCTTCTGTAACTTTATCATTTTCTTTCATTACATCTTCATATACAATTTTAAGAATAAGCTTTACCTAATCACGAGTTACTCCTAAACGGTATATTTTGTTTAAAAAATCAAGCCTAATATCAAAAGGTATTTCATAGAAAATATCCATCATCCTTATAAACAAACTCACCATATTTTCATTATCATACCATTTTAAAGCAATAAATGCATCCAAGGGAGACATACATGATTCATCCCTTTCATGGAATACATCAAGGAACCATTGTTCAAACTGTATCCATGATGAAATGCATTGTGCAGGTAATGATTCATATTTTTCCCTTGCATTAATCTTTAGTGACCATGCAAATACCTTCATGGTATCATTTTCTGTAGCAATCTGATATTTTTCAAGGAATGCATAAAGAGCATCTAGATGATCAATAGTTGATTCTTCATAATTTCCGTAGAATTCAGGTACCTTATGTAAATATTTTAAAAACCATTCATTAGAACTGCATTTGAATTCTCTAAGATCCAAAGGCTTGATGTCAAAATGAATTATGAAATCTCTGAAAAAATATCTAACTAAGTCTGCCATTAACTAAAAGATAAATACTCATTTCCCTCTAGGTTCAGAAAAATGAAACAACCTCGAGTTCTTAATCCTAGCAGAATCACTTTCTGAAAACTTTATATGGAGTCACCACCTCAAATGTCTTTGAGGAAAATAATATTGAAACTATCTTTTAGAGATTCTGGAATTTATGTTTTACAAACAACTATCTAGCAGAGTCACTTTCTAGAAAACTTATGTAGAGTCGCCACCCTTGTCTTCAAGGGAAAAATTTAATTTAACTCTCTGATCACCAAAAATTCTGAGTAATGTTTTTACAAACAACCCCCAACAGAGTCACCAATTTGTTGGTGCCCAAAAAGATGGATTCTCTTTTGGCCAACTGATAGGTATAATGGTGATGTACCACTTATACCTCTGCAATTTTGGCTTTAATCAAGCCAAGGCTGGTAGGCCTATACCTTAACCAATTCTATTGGTCCAAAGGATTTTTCCAATAGATAACTGAAATTAAAACTTGTGGATTCTCTCAAAGTGGAAAATGAACTTGAGAGGAATCAAATTGTAAGTATTATATATTGAATGCTGCAAAAACTGAAATGCTTTGATTAATAGTATATGTTTTATAAAATGTATATAAAATGAAATGAATTGAAGGAATACAATATCACAATCTTTGAACAATGAACTAAATGACTATATTCTAATTATTGATAAGATCAGTGCCTTCTTTCTATTTGGACAATGGAGTCAAATTCTCATCCAATCCTATGTACAACTCTAGAGATAGTTTTAATTATTTTTTTTTTGAGAACAAGACCATCACTTCAGAGGCTTCTGCATGAATTATAATTGAAACAAGATTATACAGTTAGTTCTACTGAATTTAACTCTGCTCTGAGAGACCAATAGAATAGAGGAAAGTTTGATAACCACACCTTTCAACTGATAATCAAACTGTATACTTATTTTGAATTATAATGGCATGAGAATTTAACACAATGAAGCAATCTAAAATGATTAGACTTATCTAAAGGACTAATTGGATCATAATTCAAACTCTATCATTAATATGAGAGAAAACACTTATCTTTTATTGATTTTGAAAAAATGGTACATCCAAGTTCATGTTGGATTTGTTGATCAAATTCTATTCTATGAAAATCTATATTGTATTTTCTTGTATCTTTACATTTTACATTATGTATGTATATATGTGTTTGAGTGGCTTTCACACCTCTTTAGGGTGAAAAGACACAACCCTTATTATAAATTATTTTGAAAAAATAATAAATTAACTAAAAAATAACTACCTAACTTTTGGATTTGGGTCTGGTTGAAAAACCAAAATACCTCAAACAAAGCTAAGATTTTTAAAGGAGATAGGAAATTTGATTTCCCGAACTGGGTCATTTTCAGATTTTTAAAATTTGACCATCTTCAGCCTCTGTCGGCATCATCTTTGAAGCAGGTCGAAATTCCAGCATTTTTTGAAGGCTTTGATTAGTTAGTTCTATTTATTTGTGTCATAAGTCTTCCTTCCTTTGATTTTTTAGTATGGAGAAACTTACTTCTTGATAATGGATTGGACCTCCTAAATTCTCAAAATTTAGGGTACCACTAGAGTGTTCACTCTAGGTTCATCAAAATGTAATGGAGTAAATATGACCCTATAGAAAGGGGAATTCCCTTTATGAGCCAAATTCACAATACACACTTGGATACCTCTAACTAGCTAAACTAGTGATGATATCTTATTAAAGATAAAGGGAAAAGAAGGTTTTGGTTACAAAAATGGAAAATTTAGACAAATAGGGAGTTCTTCATCCAAATCTGAGTCTTGTCTAAGGACACTAGTGTAGAGCGTAGACGTCTGTACGACACGTCGTAGTCCTATGTGGACTGAAATAGAAAAGACACATAATTTGGAAAAAACTCGAGTCTGTGCTTCAAATCACCTACAAAATGAAAAAATCAGAGACACGTTAAAATATATATTAAATAACATAAATAAATGTCAATGAAATAGATTAAATATAAGAAAACCCTCGTGCATGTGAATGCATCCAATAAACCTTCACACAATCAAGAGAGGAAAAATGTTTGGGGTTGTTTGTGGACTTACCTCAGTCAAGTCTCTATTTTGATGATTTCACCTCTACAATAGCCATATAGATAGATAGATTGAAAAGATAAATAGATAAATGATAATCTAATAGAAAAAAACCTCACTAGATGGAGGAAAAACCCTATTACATGAGATATGCAAATTGAAACAAACCTCACTAGTGGAGTAGAACTTCTATTGCATGAGATAAATGATAGACAAAGGATGTGAAAATCCCAAGATGCTTAAAGATGTAAGATAAATGGAAGGATAAATTACTGAATGTGCTTGAGAAATCCAAGAGTGACATTGAGACCATTGTAAGAGAATGCTGTAGCAAGTGAGTAAGAAAAATAATGAAAGATATTACAAGCAATAGAACATTCAAGATTACAAGAGAGATTCCTCAGAGAGAGAGAGAGAGAGAGAGAGAGAGAATTGGAGGGAAAAAGAGGCTTCCAGGTTGATCTAGAAGATTCTAGGTTGTTTCTGCCTATACAAGAAACTGACAAGTGAAAAACATGCATAGGACCAACATTTGAACATTGGGATGTTGATGGACGAATGCGTAGCGCACAGATGTCTATACGACTTGCTATTGTCCAAATGAATCACCCTAAAAAATGATAGGTGGCAAAGGAAACATGTAGATAATGCAAAGGTGATGTTGAAAGATACATGTCGACAAGAACTATGATCATCCTGAGAGGGAAAAGGTTGATGCAAGGTTTGAAATGGACCTACCCAAATACTATACGAATGGACACTAAAGTGGTTACAAAAGTGTGGCCTAAATTGCAAATGGGGACGGTATGCAATTTTTGACTCTACACATACACAACTTCCAAGCCCTTATAACGAGATCAAAGAAAAATTTCTAAGAAGTTTCTCCTACTACTTGAAATACATATTTTCAAAAGTTAAACAAGAAGAATCTTATTTTTTATGAAGATTTTATAAAATGTCCAGTTAGTGATGTATCCATAGTCCTTGAAAAATTCTTAATAAAAAAGGAAAAAAAGGTTATTTTTACATGTTTTAAAGAAATAATAGTGTAATAAATTTACTTAAGTGCATTTTGATTGTAGCTACTAAATTATTTTTTCATTTTAGGCACACAATAAGAGATGAACCCACATAGTGGGTTTGTAGGATAATGTAAATTAATCTTTTAGAGAACCAATCTAGAGGAACAAAGTCATTCTACTTGGTGTCTATGATAATTTCTATGGATGTTGATGATTTGATAAAGAGTAAGGTGGTGAATGTGTTTGTATATATTGTTAAAACTTTATACACAACTCATTCTAGAAGAGGAGTGATGCAGGAGCATCCACGTTCTATAAGCTATCCAACATCAACCAAAAATATTTTTTATTTTCTAGTTTGGTAGATTTTAATCTAAGGTTGAACTGTTAGTATTTAATAAGTGTCAAATATTTGTTAAAATAAACAATCACTTTTGTAATAACTCTAAATGTGATTTTTATAGTATTTCATGACATTTGACAATTTAAAATTGTAAAATTTCCCCATAAGCATTGGAATTTGTGGGATCACCTACCACTTCAAGAAAGATGTAAAATGGGTACGAAAGCATCTTTACACATTCATTATTGCCACTTGAGCACAAAGAAAGGAAAATCTTGCAATTTCTATCTTTGGAAGTAATTGAAAGAACTAGAAGACAAAATGAAGCTACCTAACCCAAAAAAAATTGGAAGGGTAGATATGAAAGAATCAATTTGAGATATTTTAGGAGGGAAAAAGTGGAGAAAAATTCTCTTCATTGTGATTTCTTGGAGGAAAAGTAAAATCAATTTTATTTGTATTTCTTTATGCAAAAATATCATTTTTAAGCTTGTTTTTCATTTTAATTTGAGTAGTTTTGCATGTGGATGGATGTGAGGACGTTGAAAATTAAATCATAGTAGTAAGAAAAGGAATAAAATAATATTTTGATGAGGTTATAGCCAAATTTGATTTATGTTTGAATGATATGATGAACGATAGTGAAGAAAGAATTGAACAGTGGAGGTAAATGATGCAAAGTTTAATATTTTTGAATGTTATTATGGAAATGGATGTAGGGATAATGAATTTGTAGATAGAGATAATCTTTTAGAGGATACATGTGAAAATGAAAAATATGTTTTACTAGTTTAGATTGAAGAAGAATAGAATAAACTTATTGAAGGTGGAGCAAAAGTTGTATAGTAAAGAGGTAAAATATGTTTTTAGTGTTTTCTTCGATAAGGATAAGAATGTTGAAATTGAGATAGTTGTTGCAATAATGTATCATTTTAAGAATATTGAACTTGAGGAAAAAGGTGTGGAGATTGAAATCAAAATTGAAAGTAGTGAAGATGAAGATTCCCTAGTTAGAGAGATTGACTATTTATTAGAAAATGTGGATGATGAATCTCAAGATTTTGTTCTTATGTTGCTTTGAATGTTGAAGATCAATTTGGAGCTGCAATATGTCTTTCAAAAAGTATAAAAGTAGTGACATATCATGTTGAATAAAAGGTGAAAGTTTCAATAGTGAATGGAACTAAGGTAAAATTCAATTTCTTTGAATATTGTTCTAAAGAAGGATGTGAATATGATGAGGTTGCAACAAAAGAGAATAGTGGATCATTTTTTATTAAATTTGAGAATGATGATGATTTTCATGTTATGAGTGAGATAGTTCAAGATGATTTTGTTGGTGATGTATGATATGCAAAGAAGGGTTTGTATGGTTTTGTAGAGTTTAGTGCATGTGCATTTTGATGGAGGTAGAATGACTATGGTGGGTTGAATCCCACAAGATTGGAGGAGAATGCGAGATAAATTTGGAGGATGGGGAAGGTTTATAGTAGAATTGATTCCATATTCAGGAGGTTGAGTATAGAGCTGAGTTGTTAGAGAAGAATGCTTGTTCATAATAGGTCTTGGAAGAGAAAAATAAGAAAATAGAAGAGGTACATATTTCAGTAATGGAGTTTTCTGCAGGTTATTCACAATATTAAAAAGTGGTACTACCACTCAACTCCATTTTGTGAATCCATATTCACAAAATTTTTCTTACCTTGGGTGTCTGATGCAAAATCATCCATGGTCTATAGGCTATCCAACATCAACAAATTTTTTTCATTTTATAATTTGGTAGATTTTAGTCTAAGGTTCTTTTTAGCATTTAAAAAGTGCCAAATATTTGTTAAAATAAATAGGTGCCTTTGTAATAAACTCTAAAGTGATTTTCCTAGCATTTCATAGAATTTGACAATTTAAAATTGTAAAAGTACCACTTAAGCATTGGAATTTGTGGGACCACCTACCACTTCAAGAAGGATCCAAAATGGGTAAGAAATCATCATGACACATTCATTATTGCAACTTGATCACAAACAAAGGAAAATCTTACAATTTCTTTCTTTAGAAGTAACTGAAAAAGACAGAAAATCAAATCAAATCACCTAACCCAAAAATCATGGAAGGGGGTATACAAAAGGATCAAGTTGAGATATTCCAAAAGGGAAAAGTGGATAAAACTCTTCTTGATCATTTTTTCTTGGAGGGAAAGAAAAATGCAATTTTATTTGCATTTCTTTCTGCAAAAATGTCATTTTAAAGCTAGTTTCTCATTTTCATTTGACTAGTTTTGGAGATAATGGTTATGGGAAAGCTTGGAGAAAGATTTTTGGAGTTTTTGTAGGTTTATATTCATGTTTTGTATGTCTATATTTGAATGGACTCAGATTTGAATATCTATTTTGAAATCCAATAAGCTTATTATTTTGCATTCAGTTTATGCTCTCAAGTTTCAATATAAGTCTCTCTATTTTTCTTGCATATTGTTGTGAGCTTTAGCATTGAATTTTCTGTTGCAAATCAATTAGTTTTGTGTTAATTATTGAAGGGAGAGAATCCATCTACATACAAAGTTTATGAATTGGAGTCCAATATAGAGAAAAGACTTACTTAGATGAGGATATATTAATGACACAGTTAAAGAAGAGGTGACTACTTCGAAATGATGTAGGATTATCCCAGGGTAGTTGGAAATCTTGCATCAACCAAAAGATGTTTTGTATTTTGTTCTTATTTTCTGATTTGAGTGATCGAGCTGGATTTTGATCTTGTGTTTGAGTTGGTGTGTGCAATCATACTGTGATGTTTAGGACCTATCTGGGAACATTTTCCTATGATCACATCTCTTTTGGTTCGAAACTGTTCGAGTTTGAATTCATCTAGTGGCTAAGGGTAATGCGCTCATTTCCTTTTTGGAATGGTTTAAGAGATTTACCATGCGATTAGTGATCATTGGATTTTAATGTGTGAGGTCATGGATCGTGATTGTTGGAACTAATGTGGACCTACATCTTGGATCACACATCCTTATGTGATCAATGTTTCACATTTTTAGTATGGTTCTATATTGGTTTCCTATTCTAACAATCAGGGTGGCGAGATCCATCTTGCGGTGGAGATTCATGGTTTGCAGTTGCTTGTGGTACACTGTTTGATGTTCTTATGTTCATGGTCGAACTCCTTGTATAATCGTGTGTCATGATATTCTTATTTGTGGATGTTCTTATGGATTTAAGTCCTGGCCTATATGTTTGTAAACCATTTTCTTTATCTTGGGACTAATGATAGGATAAGACAACTTATGGCTGGAAATCTTGTTTATAAGTTGGGTAGTAGTTCATGTTCAAGGCAGTGTGGGGGGTAGTAGGGAGATGAGAGAGGATATCTCTGAAGTTTGACAGATCAAAAATAGGATCAGAGACTAGTTCTTTGTATTGGGACGTAACTGGGAAGGCCTTACAATCTAACATGTTTGAAACCAATTTGATGTTACCTGATAATAAATTGGTTTTTATTTAGTGATATATTTGTTGTGTTTTTTGTTTTGTTTTTCCTGCTGTGTTGACTCTTGCTGCAAGATTAGACATCTCCTTTGGAGACTTCTTCGGTCTTGACTACATCAAGTGGTATCCGAGCGAGGATTTTCAGTCGCTGGAGCATTGAGCAGATTTTGTGATGGCAATATCCTGAATTGGTTTGTTTTGGGGTGGAAGAGTGTAAAATCTGACCTACAATTGTAGAGGATTTCGCTTAGAATTTGTTGGATTGAAGGTGCCTCCGAGAAGAGTTTATGGAGTCACCGATGAAGGTTTTAGGGATTTGCAGAGGCGAGTGCAAGCTTTACAAGATGAATTGTGAAGGAGAACTACATCAAAAGTTGGTCAAGATAGTGATGAAGAATCTAAGGAAGAAGAACACTTTGAAGAAGCTGTAGAAGATGATAGAGATCCAAAAGAGGCCAAATTTATGAAAGCTATGTCTAAGATTGGAAAGAGATTAAAATTTGAAGTTTATACATTTTTTGGTAGCCTTAGAATAGAGGAATTGATTGATTGGATTAACGAGATGGAAGAATACTTCAAGTATGAAGAAGTGGAAGATCCTGATCAGGTTCAATTTGTAAAGACAAAGCTAAAGGGTCATGCAAGTATATGGTGGAGAGAAGGTCAATTAGAGAGAAATAAGAAAGGGAAAGAAAAAATTACTAAATGGGATCAGATGGTTGAAAAGTTAAAGAGATAGCTTATTCAAGTGGATTATGAATTGGAAATGTTCAAGAATATGAAATCATTGAAGCAAGCTGACAAATTAGTACATGAATATACTGAAGAGTTCTATCAGATTAGGATTAGGACTAGTCATTCTGAAAGTTATAAGGAAAAGATTGCAAGGTATATCTATGGTTTGAGACCTAGTATTCAAGAGGAGTTACTCACGGTTCAAATGACAATAATTGGAGATGCTTATCAAATGACACTAAGAATAGAAGAGAAGATAAAAAGAGGTTTGAAGGCATGCATAATAATAGGAACCGAGGTGGTAAGGTTGGTGTATCAACTGTTGGGAGTAATGTGGAAGAGAATCCTAAGAAGACTAATGAAAGGATCTAGTAGTATTCGAACCACTAAGGGTTACAATGGTGGACAAAGATGAAGAGGAAGAGGTTACTTGTTTTTAGTGTGGTGAAACAAGTCACATGTATTTTCAGTGTCCTAAAAGAAGGGTTGCACATTTAGATAGAGAGGTTACATTGACTTCAAAGGGAGGTACATTGAATAATATTGAAGAAGGTGAAGCCCTTGTTAGTAGAAGAGTTGATGCATGTATTAAAAAATCGATGCAAAGAAGGAATTTGTTTAGAACTAGATGTAAGTGTAAGGATAAGGTATGTAATGTTATCATTGATGGTGGTAGTTTTGATAACTTTATTTCAGAACAAATGGTTAGTAAATTCAATTTGGAAAGGAGAAAATATGATGAGATATTATGTGATGTGTTGCCTATGGATGCTTGTCATATATTGCTTAGGGGGCCTTGTAAGTTTGATAGGAATGTTAGCTTTGATGGTCATGGTAATACCTATGTGGTAAGGAAAGGAAGATATGAGTATATATTAATACGGGTATGTGCACAAAGATGCGGTACCAAAAAGGGGGTTTAAGATGCCACTTTTTTCCTGAAATCAGAAAACTCTGAACTTCAATAACAAATTGAAGATAGTTCGACTCAAAATTTTGAAAAACAACAAGAAGAAGAGTTGTAGTACTTTGAATCTAGTTTCTAAAATACTAATTTATTTGAAAAATGGTGAAGATTAAAGGCTTCAACTAGGGGGAGCACAAAAAGTGGTACTAGTTTTTGTGAAAAAAATAACATAGCGCCTGTTGTGCTCCCCCTAAAATGTTAACTTATTTTTTGAAATTATTTAATCACTCTAGTGAGAAGTTAGCTAACACCACACAGTTTACCCTGGATTTTTCTGCTAATTTGTTTATGAATGTATGAATTTCTATGACTTTTTGAACTTAGACATCCCAAAACACATGAAATTTGGGCGTGCTCCCCCTAGAAATCATTCAAAATTATTCAAAAATCAATTTTTTTTTTAAAGTGTGTAGAATGGAGTCTAGTTTCTAAAAAACTAAGTTTTTGCAAATTTTGACAAACGAAGCAAAATCTATACCCAAAATACTACACGTTGGTTTTTGACAAAAAATTGACATACATTCAATGGAAATTAATGTTGATAGGCTTAAAATTATAATTTTTGGAAATAAATTATATGTTTAGATAGCTAACTCAGAGACCAATAATCTTACATTGTCTGATTTTTTCGTTATCAAATCACGTGTAAACTAGATGGAGAGCACACACAAAAAGTGAAGGTTTTTTTCTAATGTTTCTTCAAAGTCACGTCAAACTCATGGCTTATACATCCAAGCCTTTGGCTTGGATCTCCAAAGAAAATCCAAGCCTTAGGCTTGGTAAAATACAAGCCTTCAAATAGGGTGCACGCCTTATTTGGCATGGGCCCTATTTGAATCTATGCTTGAAATAGGGCGCACGCCAAATAGGGCGTGCACCCTATTTGGTGTGCACCCTATGTCAAGCATAAATAGGCTCTAAAGAACCATTAGGACCCATTCTAATGTGTCCTAATGATTCCATAGTGTTTTTAATTGCCTCTAAATGGTCTATTACGACCCATTATTGTCCCTTAGAACTCTCATGATCCACTACAAACCCTTAGACAACATTACGGCCTGTTAGGACACATTAGATCCTCAAAGTGTGTCCTAAGAGGTATTAATTGATTGCAGTATTTTCTTATGGTTCTTAATAGGTGCTAAAGAGCCATAATAAGATCTAAAAAACATTAGGAACCCTCATTTAATACATTAGAAGCACCTCAAACCATAAAGTGTGTCATCCAAAATCTCTCTCTGTCACCTCTCTCTCTCTCTCTCTCTCTCTCTCTCTCTCTCTCTCTCTCTCTCTCTCTCTCTCTCTCTTACCTTCACTTCATCCCTCTCCCTCTACCTCTCCCTATCTCTCTATCTTCCTCACTCTACTTTCTCTCTTTGTTCTTCTCTTACCCTAGTTATCTATTTCTTACCTTCACTTCATCCCTCTCCCTCTACCTGTCCCTATCTCTCTATCTTCCCTCCCCCCGCTCTATCTCTCTCTCTCTCTCTGTCTATGTTCTTACCCTCTCTTTCTTACCTTCTATCTCATCCCTCTCCCTCTGCCTCTCCCTGTCTCTCTCTCTCTCTCTCTCTCTCTCTCTCCCTACTCTTATCCTATCTCTTTCTTGTCTTGTCTCACTAACTTCTCTCTTTATCTACTTCTCTTAGGTCCTAGATCTCTTTATTACCTTCACTCTCAACCCTCTCCCCTACCTCTCTCTCTCTCTATCTATCCATCTACTTCTCTTATCCTAGATCTCTTTATTACCTTCACTTTCAACCCTCTCCCCTGCCTCTCTCTCTCTCTCTCCCTCTCTCTGTCCCCTTCTCTCTAACCCTCTCTCTCTCTATCTACTTCTCTTACCCGAGATCTCTTTCTTGTAACCTTCTCTCTCAACCCTCTCTCTCTCCCTCCCTACCTTCTCTCTAACCCTCTCTCTCTGTCTATCTAGATCTATCTATCTACATCTCTTACCCTAGACCACTTTCTTAGCTTCTCTCTTAACCCTCTCTATCTATCTATCTATCTATCTATTTATCTAACCCTATATCTCTTTCTTACCTTCTCTTGAGAAACCCTCTCCCCCTATCTCTCTCTCTCTCTCTCTCTCTCCCTCTCTCCCTCTCTCTCCCTCTCTACTTCTCTTACCCTAGATCTCTTTCTTACCTTCTCTCTCAACCCTCTCCCCTATTTCTCTCTCTCTCACCCCTCCTCTTCCTCTCACTGTCTCTCTATCTCCCCTCTCTCTATCCTTATCTCTATTCTTCTCTTATCCCAACTCCATCTACCTCTCCCTTATTACCCCTCTCCTTCTCTCTCTCTCGATCTACTTCTCTTACCCTTGATCTCTTTCTTACCTTCTCTCTCAACCCTCTCCCCTACCTCTCTCTCTCTCTCGCCCCTCTCTCCTTCTCTCTAACTCACTCTCTCTCTATCTATCGATCTACTTATGTTACCCTAGATCTCTCTCTATCCTTATCTCTATTCTTCTCTTATCCCATCTCCCTCTCTCTCTCTCTCTCTCTCTCTCTCTCTCTCTCTCTCTCTCTCTCTCTCTCTCTCTCTCTGTCTCTGTCTCTGTCTCTCTCTCTCTCTCTCCTTCTCTCTAACCCTATCTCTCTCCCCTTCTCTTTAACCCTATATATCTCTCTCTCCCCTTCTCTCTAACCCTATATCTTTCTCTTACCTTCTCTCTCACCTCTCCCCCTTTGCATTTCTCGAGCTTTGTCTCTTTACGTCCCTATATATATATATCTTTCCTTCTCTCTTACCTCTCCTTTCTCTCTCTCTCTCTCTCTCTCTCTCTCTCTATCTATCTATCTATCTATCTATCTATCTGTCTGTCTGTCCACTTCTCTTACCCTAGAACTCTTTTTTACCTTCTCTCTTAACCCTCTCTCTCTGTCTATCTATATATTTATCTTACCCTATATCTCTCTTACCTTCTCTTTCAAACCTCTCCCCCTGCCTCTCACTCTCTCTCTCTCTCTCTCTACTTCTCTTACCCTAGATATCTTTCTTACCTTCTCTCTTAACCCTATCTCTCTATCTATCTACTTACACTATATCTCTTTCTTACCTTCTCTCTCAACCTTCTCCCTTTCCTCTTTCTCTCTCTCTCTCGCTTTCTCCTCTCTCTCTCTCTATCTCTCTCTCTCTATCTACTTCTCTTACCCTAGATCTCTTTCTTACCTTCTCTCTTAACCCTCTCCCTTTCTCTATCTACTTATCTCACCCTATATCTCTTTGAACTTTCCTTCTCTCTCAACCCTCTCCCCTACCTCTTTCTCTCTCTCTCTCTCTCTCTCTCTCTCCCTCTCTCCTCTCCCTCTCTATCTCTCTCCTACTTCTCTTACCCTAGATCTCTTTCTTACCTTCTCTCTCAACCCTTTCCCTCTTCCTCTCTCTCTCACCCCTCCTCTTCCTCTCACTGTCTCTATATCTCCCCTTTCTCTATCCTTATCTCTATTCTTCTCATAACCCATCCACCTCTACCTCTCCCTCATTACCCCTCTCTATCTATCTATCTATTTCTCTTACCCTATATCTCTTTCTTACCTTTTCTCTTACCTCTCCCCCTTTGCATCTCTCTCTCTCTCCCTATCTATCTATCTACTTCTCTTACCCTATATCTCTTTCTTACCTTCTCTCTTAACCCTCTCCCTCTCTCTATCTACTTATCTCACCCTATATCTCTTTGAACTTACCTTCTCTCTCAACCCTCTCCCTTGCCTCTCTCTCTCTCTATCTCCCTCATTACTCCCCCCCCTCTCTCTCCTGTATGATTCATTATGATCCCTTAACACCTCTTTAACATTCTAGGACATATCAATGAGTCCCAAGACCCCATATGACCCTTAGGGCCCCTAAGGGTTGCATGGGGTCCTAAGAACCACTTTACACCCCTCATGACTCCTTATACCCCTTAGGACCTCTTGAGAACAACATGATGTATTCCTATTGGTGCTATGGGGTTATAAGGGGTCATAGGATTGATTATGATCTCTTAACACCTCTTTGATATCTTAGGACATATCAATGAGTCCCAAGACCCCATATGACCCTTAGAACCCCTAATGGTCACATGGGGTCCTAAGAACCACTTTACACCCCTTACAACTCCTTATGACCCTCTATGACCAATTAGGACCCTTTACGGACCCCTAAGGGTCACATGGGGTCCTAAGAGCCACTTTACACCCCTTACAACTCCTTATGACCCTCTACGAACCATTAGGACCCTTTACGGACACCTAAGGGTCACATGAGGTCCGAAGAACCACTTTACACCCCTTACGACTCCTTATGACCCTCTATGACCAATTAGGACCCTTTACAGACACCTAAGGGTCACATGGGGTCCTAAGAACCACTTTACACCCCTTACGACTCCTTATGACTCTCTACAACCAATTAGGACCCTTTACAGACACCTAAGGGTCACATGGGGTCCTAAGAACCACTTTACACCCCTTACGACTCCTTATGACCCTCTACGACCAATTAGGACCCTTTATGGACACCTAAGGGTCACATGGGGTCCTAAGAACCTCTTTACACCCCTTACGACTCCTTATGACCCTCTACAACCAATTAGGACCCTTTACGGACACCTAAGGGTCACATGGGGTCCTAAGAACCACTTCACACCCCTTACGACTCCTTATGACCCTCTACAACCAATTAGGACCCTTTACAAACACCTAAAGGTCACATGGGGTCCTAAGAACCACTTTACACCCCTTATGACTCCTTATGACCCTCTACGACCAATTAGGACCCCTAAGGACCACTTAAAACCCCTTATTTGTTAAATTTCTCGCACTCTCCTCTCTCTCTCTCTTAGTCACCCCTCTATCTCTCTATCTCTTTATCACGTCTCTCTCTCTCTCTCTCTCTCTCTCTCTCTCTCTCCCTTTCTCCCCCCATCTATCTCTCTTTTATGCATTTCTAGAAAGGGCGTGCGCCAAAAAGGGCGTATGCCCTATTTGGCGCAGGCCCTTTGTAGAAAGCCCAAAAATAGCAAAAAACCCAAGAATCCCGTGAAGGAGGCCCACTTTTACTGTATTCTATCTGGAACATGCAGTTTGCACAAAAAATATTCACTTTCATGGTGTTGGAGGTCAAAAAGAAGACCATTTTATCAACTTGGACCACCTTTTGTTGCAAGGTCAACATTGTGGTGCAGAAAACAACCTTTATTTAGAAAATTTGACATATTTCAAGGTAAGTTTTGTTTGTTCTTGCATGCCAAAATGTGAATAAATCCTTTTTATTTTATTTCATATTATATGGACTTGTGGAAAGCATAAATAGACATGTATTGGACTATAGTTGTATTATAATTTGATATATATAAATTGTAATACTTTTATATTATGTTATGACTTATTATAATAGATTGATTAAAAAAACCATAATTGTTGTATTAGATTGATATTTTATAATGTGTAAATTTTAATGAATTTCAATGTATATATAGATCTTATTCATCATGCCGAGAAAATGACCTAAGATTCAAACACCTGAAGAGCATGAAATAGAGAAAGAGAAGAAAAGAGAAAGAATGAGACAACTTTGCGAACAACGACAATTGGAGCCCATACAAGAAGAATTACCTAATAGGAGAGAATTGGAATTGGAAAAAAAAAGGAACTGAATGAGAAAGATGCATGCAACAAGACAATTGAATTATGAAGGGGTGAGTATATCATCTATTGGATCTCAAGTTGAAGGGATGCCATCATCCAATGTTGGAGGTGCACATGAATTATCTAATGTTGAAGACATCACACACTCTACACCTCAAAGTGTAGCCACACCATCATATTATGTTGAAGGCACACCATTAGCTACATCCGAAGGAATAGAAACATCACTGCATGATTGTGAAGGCACCTCATTTCCAACTTTCGAAGGTGTAGGAATCACACCATTGCATCATGTTGAAGAAACACCATATTCATCTCAAGTCGGTGAAGGTCCATCTTCCACATCTCAATTTGAAGGCACATCATCTTCGGTCGAAGGTACGCAATTCATCCCTAACATTGTTGACGTTCCCAATGTTGAGCCTACACAACAATTGAGAACACCTCCTAGAGTTTTGCATAGAAAGCCTAAATATTTGATTGATATTGACACTAATATTTTGAAACCAATGCCTGACAAGATTCCCAAGCGCACTTGTCAAAGATATAGTAACTGAATTTGGAGGATATTTTTTGAGAATTTGAATGTCACAGGAAGATGTCAATTGTTTATTTAAATGATGAGAAATCTGAAATTTAGGCCTATCATGAAGATTCTTGGGTTAAGAACAGATGACACCTCCACTGAAAAAGCTATTGTAAAGAATCTAATGGATGCATATGAGACTGTGGGTTCTACATCACACATGAAAGATAGTAATGTCACACGACGTGTGATGACATCAAAAATGGTAAGAAATCAAATGAAGAAGTCTCGACTCATTAGAAAGACAAGTAAATCATTGAAAATAAGTAGAAGGTCTCTAATGAGAGCCGTGGAAAGGTGTCAAAGAGTGGAAGATTCAAATAGCAATGAACTATGGGATTTTTCCGGTAGATTGCCACATAAAGACAAAGACATTGTTGAAGCTTTGAAATCCTTCATTGAAATTTTTTGGAAGAATAATACACGAGTATCTCCTAATCAAAGAGATGTTGTAAGGAGGAGGATTGGTAGTCGATTGCGTGATCCACATCCAAAGCATTTTTTGGATTCAACCCAGACATAATTTTTTGCAAAATTTATAGATGCGTATCCTCAAATTAAAATTAGTCAAAGATTTTTTGAAATGGCTAAACCTTTTTATGTCAAGATAAATCACACACGCACAACTTGTTGTTGTAGAGTACATATTAAATTTTCTAACCATTATACTGTCTATCGGCATATATGTGTACATTTGCATGCTAACAATGTCTTGCAGGAGTGTAACATAAAGGAGCCACCTAGATCTTCAAGGGAATTGATAGCTACCATTTTATGTTGTAGACCAGACGGACAACAATTTCACAAACTATCATGTTTGAATGGTACATGTGTACATTGCGGTGGTTTGCAAGATTTACCTGTTTGTCAGCATATGGAAAGTAGTCATGCAATTGGGAATGAAATAGTAGAATTTGGAAAATATAAGACCATTGCATATGCTCTAAAAGATGGAAAAGAGGCAAAAAGATGTGATTTAGTAATTGACAGGATTCCGGTGTATCAGTTCATGGATATATTTTGTGGGAAAATTGTGTATGAATATGCAATGCATACACATAGAGCACGATGGTTGGATACACAATTCAAGTTATGCAAGGACACTTTTCCGATTGATACAATTGTTTCAGTTGTGGAATTTTTTGAAAACTACATTTTGCAACCACAAAATGAGGTACAATCACAGTATTACAACTCTCAATAGGTTGCTATATTTGTTCATATAGCATACTTGCATGCACCTGATAGTACGGAGGAAAATAGGAAGATATTGAGTGAGTACCATTTTTATATGAGCGATGATCGCTCACATTCTACAGAGTTTGTACATGGTTGCTTTAGTTTGTTTTATGGTGATTTGGCAAATAGGAGCATACCATATCGTCGACACATCATATGGTCAGATAATTGTACATCCCAATTCAAGAATTCTCGTATGTTTTATTGGTTGAGCAGGATGCACAAGAACACTGATATTCAATATATGTGGAATTTCACTGAGGTGGCCCATGGAAAGGGAGAGCATGATGGTGTGGGAGCATGTATAAAAAGAGCTTTAGCACATGAATAATTAAAGTATGAGGGGGGAGAAAACTTATCAAATGCAAGATGTATTATCAACTGGTGTAATGCCACAATGGGCCCAGGTAAGGAAGGTGAGTCAACAGTTCATAGATTTTTTTGGTTGATTAATGAAACTAACATTGCACCATATGAGGATTGTTGCACAGTAATAGGATCAAGTGAGCTACACTCTTTTAGAAGTTTTAATGTAGGTTCATGGATGGTATACACACGACATATGACATTCTTTTGTTCATCTTGTGCAGAGGAGAATTGGGATGAGTGCGACTCAAAGGAATGGGTTGATGAATGGTCTATAAGACCTTTGAGCCCACTTGACTCCTATCATCCACCAACATCATTACAACTAGGGGACATGGCAACATCTATTGACTTTGACCATTTGTCAGATATAGTACAACCAGGTAAATTGTCCATTTATATAGTTTGTCTAAACTATTTTGGATATTAATGTACTGAATATGTCTACATTGTTGCAGGTCATGTTTTTGCAGTTATTGCACTTGAATACAATGATGAAGGGACAAATTATTATTTATGTCATTGTGTTGAGGCCAAAAAGAAATTGGATGTCGCAGTTGTAGACGGCGAAGGATTACAATACCCTATAGGAGCAGTTGTTGTAATAGGAACATGGCTTAGATGATATGGTATGAAGAACTCTAAGTTGTGGTTGTTCGAGGACTGGGAGACACACAGGAAGATTCTACATTATTCAAACCTTGTTGTTGCTTCGAATGTTACTTTGATCAGATATGGGGGTAGGCCAGTGAAAAGAACTCTTTGGAAGGTTCCCAAGTTAGAGCATGAGGCAATACTTAACACACTAAAGGTTAAGGCAGATCCAGCTGGTTCAATGGACTAAATTGGGCTGTACTAAAATGTTGTAATATGTGTTCAACTGTACTATTTTTTTCTCTGACAAAGTTAGCTTCTATGGTACATACCCCATGTGTATAGAGGGAAGTTTGTAATTGTAATGATAATGCAACGCTGCATATTTTTTAGGGAAATGCTGGAGGTTTTCTCCACTCAGCTCTTTCCTACCGGTGCCTTTATTGAGCTGAGTTGTAAACATGTTACATAATAGTAATAAAAAAAGAAACATGTTTACAATAATTTCTTAGCATTTTTATGGTGTTTTATCCAATGCAAAATTGTGTAATTTTTATGTGACTAATGATGGGACAGCAATAAGATTTGTTCTTAGATCAAATCTCCTCAAAACATGTTAGATCAGATATAAAACTTGGTCAAATATCCTCAAAATATGTTAGATCAGATATAACAAGACCATTACAATCATTTCCAATCCAAATGAACTCACAAAAGCAAAAGAAACTTAAAATTTGCATCCAAAATAAAGGGTTTTCCTTCAATTTCTTGCAACATTGCCAAAATGGTCACTTTAAAAAGAAACTATATAAAATTCAAAGAATTATCCACTACTTAAGATCTGAAAAGAAAGTTTTTATCATATCAAAACATTTTCCAAAGTTTGATCCACCCATCAAGAGTAAAACCCACAAAACTTGCAAGATGACTCCTTTAGCAACATTGCCAAAATGGTCACCTTACAAAGCAACTATACATATTTGGAAGATTTTTTTGTTGCTTAAGATCTTAAAAGTATGTTTTCAACATATAAACGTAATCCCCAAAATTTGAACTACCCATCACGAACAAAACCCATCAAACTTGCAAGATGTCACTTTAGACAACTATGTCAAAATATGCCATTTTACAAAGCAACTATGTCGAACTGTGCCTTGTGCACTCAAATCGTCACTTTCATTAGGTCTGGGTGGCCGGGTAATGGGCAAGGAACAACTCATTCCGGTCACCCAGTCCTTGGAAGGTTCCAGAACGCACTCGGGGCAAGTGTCCCTTACGGTGCCCAAAGCACGAAAAACAATGATCTTTCGATGGTCATTTCTCAAAACCTGTCTGAGGTATCAAAAAACCATTAGGTGCTACATAATAGCATCACCAAGGTCTACAATAACCTCTCTCAATTTTTCTAGATCCACCTCCATTCGAAAATGGCAGCTGTATCCCGGGCGATGCAAGTAGAGGCAGTGAGGGTCAATTCAAAGTTGCAATCTTGTATATCTTTCGAATCTTGCGTCGCATACTCGAACTGTCACTTCCATTAGCTCCGGGTGGCCGGGTAAACTCTAGTGGAGGTCTCTACTTGCAAGCGAAATTGACATAACGCTACTGACCACTGTGGACCAGTGTGTCCCTTAAGGTGCCCAAAGCACCGAAATTGATGAACTTCAAGAGGGCATATCTTGAAACCAGTGTGAGGTATCAATGAATCGTCAGGTGCTACAGGATGGCATCAATGAGGTCTACAATAATCTCTCTCAGTTTTATTGGATTACCTTCCATTCGAAAATGGTAGCCCTGTCTCGGGCGATGCAAGTAGAGGTAGTGAGGGCCAGTTCAAAGTTACAATCTTGTATATCTTTCGAACCGTGCGTTGCGCACTCGAACCATCACTTCCGTTAGCTCTAGGTGGCCGGGTAAACTCTAGTGGAGGTCTCCGCTTGCAAGAAGAATCGACATAACGCTACTGACCACTCTAGACTGGTGTGTCCCTTAAGGTGCCAAAAGTACTGAAATCGATGAACTTCAAGGGGACATATCTCGAGGCCCGTGCAAGGTATCTACAAACCATCAGGTGCCAAAAGATGACATTGGTAGGTTCTAAAATAACCTCTCTTAGTTTCTCTAGATTAGCCTCCGTTTGAAAATGACAGCCCTGTCTCGGGCGATGCAAATAGAGGTAGTGAGGGTCACTTCAAAGTGCTAATCTCGTATATCTTTCAAACTGTGCGTCGTGCACTCGAACCGTTGGTTCCGTTGGCTTCGGGTGGCCGGGCAAATGCTAATGGAGGTCTCCGCTTGCAAGCGGAATCGACATAGCGCTACCGACCATTGTGGACCGGTGTGTCTCTTAAGGTGCCCAAAGCACTAAAATAAAAAAACTTCAAGGGGGCCATATCTCAGGGTCCGTGTGAGGTATCTACAAACCGTTAGGTGCCACAAGATGACATTACTAGTTTCTAAAATAACCTCTCTCGATTTCTCTAGATCAGCATCCGTTTGAAAATGACAACCCTGTCTCGGGCGATGCAAATAGAGGTAGTGAGGGTCACTTCAAAGTGCTAATCTCGCATATCTTTCAAACTGTGCGTTGTGCACTCGAACAGTTGGTTCCGTTGGCTCCGGGTGGATGGGTAAATGTTAATGGAGGTCTCCGCTTGCAAGCGGAATCGACATAGCGCTACTGACCACTGTGGATCGGTGTGTCGCTTAAGGTGCCCAAAGCACTAAAATTGACAAACTTCAAGGGGGCATATCTCAGGGCTCGTGTGAGGTATCTACAAACTGTCAGGTGTCACAGGACAACATTGCTAGGTTCTAAAATAACCTCTCTCGATTTCTCTAGATCAGCCTCCGTTTGAAAATGGCAGCCCTGTCTCGGGCGATGCAAATAGAGGTAGTGAGGGTCACTTCAAAGTGCTAATCTCACATATCTTTCAAACCATGCGTCGTGCACTCAAACTGTCAGTTCTGTTCGCTTCAGGTTGCCAGGTAAATGTTAATGGAGGTCTTTCCTTGCAAGCGAAATCGACATAGCGCTACCGACCACTGTGGACCGGTGTGTCCCTTAAGGTGCCCAAAGTATTGAAATTGGCAAACTTCAAGGGGGCATATCTCAGGGCCTGTGTGAGGTATCTACAAACCGTCAGGTGCCACAGGACAACATTGCTAGGTTCTAAAATAACCTCTCTCAGTTTCTCTAGATCAACCTCCATTTGAAAATGACAGCCCCATCTCGGGTGATGCAAATAGAGGTAGTGAGGGTCACTTGAAAGTGCTAATCTCGCATATCTTTCAAACCATGTGTCGTGCACTCAAACCGTCAGTTCCGTTGGGTCCGCGTGGCTGAGTAAACGTTAATGGAGGTCTCCGCTTGCAAGCGGAATTGACATAGCACTACTGACCACTGTGGACCTGTGTGTCCCTTAAGGTGCCCAAAGTACTAAAATTGAAAAACTTCAAGGGGGCATATCTTAGGGCCCGTGTGAGGTATCTATGAACCATCAGGTGCCACAAGATGAAATTACGAGGTTCTAAAATAACCTCTCTCAGTTTCTCTAGATCAGCCTCCGTTTGAAAATGACAGCCCCGTCTCGGGCGATGCAAATAGAAGTAGTGAAGGTCACTTCAAAGTGTTAATCTTGCATATCTTTCAAACCGTGCATCATGTACTTGAAATGTCAATTCCGTTGGCTTCAGGTGGCCGGGTAAATGCTAATGGAGGTCTTCACTTGCAAGTAAAATTGACATAGCGCTATCGACCACTGTGGACCGGTGTGTCCCTTAAGGTGCCCAAAGCACTGAAATTGACAAACTTCAAGGGGGCATATCTTGGGGCCCATGTGAGGTATCTACAAACCGTCAAGTGCCATAGGATGACATTTCTAGGTTCTAAAATAACCTCTCTCAATTTCTCTAGATCGGCCTCCATTTGAAAATGACAGCCCCGTCTCAGGCGATGCAAATAGAGGTAGTGAGGGTCACTTCAAAGTGCTAATTTCACATATCTTTCAAACCATGTGTTGTGCACTCAAACCGTTAGTTCTGTTGGCTCTGGGTGGCCAGGTAAATATTAATGGAGGTCTCCGCTTGCAAGTAGAATCGACATAGCACTACCGACACTGTGGACTGGTGTGTCCCTTAAGGTGCCTAAAGCACTAAAAGTGGCAAACTTTAAGGGGGCATATCTCGGAGCCCGTGTGAGGTATCTACGAATCATTAGGTGCCATAGGATGACATTGCTAGGTTCTAAAATAACCTCTTTTTATTTCTCTAGATCAGCCTCCGTTTGAAAATGACAGCCCCATCTCGGGCGATGCAAATAGAGGTAGTGAGGGTCACTTCAAAGTGCTAATCTCGCATATCTTTCAAACCGTGCGTCGTGCACTCGAACCGTCAGTTTTGTTAGCTCCATATGGCTAGGTAAATGCTAGTGGAGGTCTCCTCTTGCAAGTGGAATCGACAGAATGCTATCGACCACTGTGGACCAGTGTGACCCTTAAGGCGCCCAAAGCACCAAAATTGGCCAACTTCATTGGGGCATAACTCGGAGCCCGTGCGAGGTATTTATGGACCGTCAGGTGCTGCAAGAGGAAATTTTTGAGTTCTACAATAACCTCTCTTATTTTCTTTAGATCCCTCTCCATTTGAAAATGGCAGCCCGGTCTCGACCGATGCAAATAGAGGTAGTGAGGGTCAGTTGAAAATGCTAATCTTGCATATCTTTCGAACCATGTGTTGTGCACTTGAATCGTTGGTTCTGTTAGCTCCGTATGGCCGGGTAAACACTAGTGGAGGTCTCATCTTGCAAGAAAAATCGCCAGATTGCTATCGACCACTATGGACCGGTGTGACCCTCAAGGTGCCTAAAGCACCGAAATCGACAAACTTCATCGGGGCATATCTCGGAGCCCATGTGAGGTATCTACGGACTGTCAGGTGCTACAGGAGGGGATTGCCGAGTTCTACAATAACCTCTCTCAGTTCCTTTAGATCCCTCTCCCTTTCAAAATGGCAGCCCAGTCTCGAGCAATGCAAATAGAGGCAGTGAGGGTCAGTTGAAAGTGCTAATCTTGCATATATTTTGAACCGTGTGTCGTGCACTCAAACCGGTGGTTCTGTTAGCTCTGTATGGCCTGGTAAATGTTAGTGGAGGTGTCCTCTTGCAAGCAGAATCGATAGAACGCTACCGACCACTGTGGACCGGTGTGACCCTTAAGGTGCCCAAAGCATCGAAATCAGAAAACTTTATTGGGGCATATCTCAGAGTCCACGCGAGGTATCTACGGACTGTTAGGTGCTACAAGAGGGGATTTCCGAGTTCTACAACAACCTCTCGCAATTTTTTTAGATCCCTCTCCATTTGAAAATGACAGCCCGGTCTCGAGTGATGCAAATAGAGGCAGTAAGGGTCAGTTGAAAGTGCTAATCTTGCATATCTTTTAAATCGTGTGTCGTGCACTCAAACCATCAGTTCTGTTAGCTCTGTATGGCTTGGTAAATGCTAGTGGAGGTCTCCTCTTACAAGTGGAATCGACATAACGCTACCGACCACTGTGGACCGGTGTGACCCTTAAGGTGCCCAAAGCACCGAAATTGGCAAACTTCATTGGGGCATATCTTGAAGCCCGTGTGAGGTATCTACGGACTGTCAGGTGCTATAAGAGGGGATTGCCAAGTTCTACAACAACCTCTCTCAATTTCTTTAGATCCCTCTCCCTTTGAAAATGGCAGCCTGGTCTCAAGCGATGCAAATAGAGGTAGTGAGGGTTAGTTGAAAGTGCTAATTTTGCATATCTTTCAAACTGTGTCGTGCACTTGAACCGTCAGTTCTGTTAGCTCTGTATGGCCTGGTAAATGCTAGTGGAGGTCTCCTCTTGCAAGCGAAATCGACAAAATGCTACCGACCACTGTGGACCGGTGTGACCCTCAAGGTGCCCAAAGCACCAAAATCGGCGAACTTCATTGAGGCATATCTCGGAGCCCGTGCAAGGTATCTACAGACCGTTAGGTGCTACAGGATTGTGTTACGAATGCCTAGAAAAACTTAAGGCGGTTTCTAAAAATTCATCTTGGTTTGAGTTTGATACCACAATCTTGGTTTGGCTAAAAACGTGTAGTGTACACCAATAGACTCGAGTCTTGACAACTCAAATTTAGGTTTCTTCCTAACAAATTACATCACCGATATACACAACTATACTGTAATGACCCACATGACCAAGGTACAGAATGCATGCAATACAAAGAGTAAAGCCATATTTCAATAGTGCTACTACGAAAACATAAAGCAGAGATACAATCACGTGCATATGAAAACATAAACATTTTATAGTTAATTTTGAAATTTGAAATGAATAACCAATTTACTATGAAAGCATGGACAACAATGTAAACACATAAGACATTGCCAATCAAGAATACAATGTCCATGCGTACATAATAACAACATGCCTGATGATATCATATAGGCCAATAAAAGTTTGGTCGAATAATGCAATATAAGTGTACAAAAGATATGTCCGATAATATCATATAGGTGTACAAAATATATGTCTAGCAATGACATATAGGTGTACAAAATGTGTGTCCAAAAATGCCAAGTAGGTGTACAATAAAAGTATCCCTATTCTACTCATTTCGCACTAGGGGAAGAAAATAAGTCTCGAGTTGTTTTTGATTTCTGAGTGGATGGGGATGTAGTGGATGCTGGAGTCTTTCAAATGCGTTCACTTGTCCTCCTATCTAGACTATTCTGTAAAGAGAGTTGAAAAGATAAAAAGTATAAGCATTAATGAGTAATATGTAAATCAAAATTAAAATGTATAATGACATATGCTAGAATTTTCTCTTACCGCAAATATGTAGTCACTATGTTCATCCACTGCAGAGCTAGGTTGGCGATCAGGAGTGAAAAGTCCCTAGATATACAATCAAAATAGTAATTCAATTTCCATATGTGAACATTGTTACAAATTCAATTCGAACTATTAAGATGACAATGATAATTAAATTTAGTTTCATACTGCAATAAGTGCCTCAGAACTATCAACAGCAGCAACAACTCCATGATCCAAAGACTCTCGAACACCAGGAGGAGTTTTCGATGTCATCATTTGAAAATGAATCAAGAAGATTATTATGCATCTATTAAGAATATTTATAATTATTTGCAAAATGACATGCATTAATGGTACCTCCGTGAAAGTGCCACCGCGTGCAACTGGATATGGTGTAGATGTGGAAGTTGTCGCAACAGTGGCCTAGAGAACATGCAAGATAATTTATAAGACAATTATTCATATAAGAATATACTGGTAATGTGTTGGTTATAGTATTTTTTTACATATATACCTGTGTGTGAAAATTGTACCTAATCTGTAGACACAACACTCAGTAAAACATTAGAGGTTAGCAAAAATTGAAATCGTGCAAAATTAAAAACTATGTAACCAAGCGATTTACTGCCTTCTAGTAGGTGCGAGATTGATGTTCTCAGATTGTAATCGAGATCAGTGACCTAGACGACACCTAAATGAAAGATTTGAATGCAAAAGATGGATATGAAATTGAATGCAATTAATCTATATTTTTGATATTTTCTATGCAATAAGAATGATAAAAATCGATATGAATCTATGCTAGATGAAATTGATATGCTATGAATGCTATTGAAAATTGATATGAAATGAATGCTAAATGATCTAACAATGAAGATTCTAACAATGATATGAAAACTATGAAATTCTATGCTAAGATATGAAAACTATGCAATTGAAATTGATCTCACAAAGTTTTGAATTCGCAAGTTGATTCTTTCAAGCTCCAATTGTGCAAATTCTCCAAATCTGATATGCTATGATTCCTGTAGAGTAAGTTTGCAATTTGCGAGATGCTTGGATGCAAATTTGAGAGATGAATTATGAAGAGCTGAGCCTTGTTTTTATAGAAATCCAGGGCTTTAGAGGTGCATGGATAAAAGTCATAAATCACTCAAATAACTCAGGTTGATTTTTAAGTTATTTTTTAAATAAAGGATAATTAACTCACAAAAACATGCAAAAGCTAAGCTTTAACTCAAAATAGAGTTTAGCTTTAATTGATAATTGATAGTTGTTTGCTTTTATGATTGTGCATGTTTTATTTATGAATTAATTTAATAATAAAGTGATTTATTTCCAACTTAACTACTTTTAAAAATAAAACAATTGATTTATGGGTTAATCAATTATTTTATCAAACTTTTATTAAAAATTATATTATTAAATAATGACAACATGCTTTAATTAATTAAATAAGAATTTAATCAATTATTCATAAGATATTAGATTTATTGTCAAAATTAAATAATACAATTAATAATAGATAGAATTAAATTTAATTAAACAATTAAGTGGCAAATATTAAATCTAATTAATTAAATATGCAAAATATTTAATTAATCAAATTTTAGGATAAATGTGATTTATTGCCAAATAATTATAAAATTAAAGATAATTATGATGATTAGGAATATTACTAGGAATATTTCCCGATGCAGAATTTTAAGATAATCAATTAGGATTCGATGATGTTTAGATGTGCCTTAGATTAGGACTTTGATGTTGATTTCGTTCGAATTGAAGATGTAGGAGATTAATGAACTTATAGCTCATTTTTGGGGTATTATATTTTGCCCCTCTTTGAATTACTGTGAGAAGCACAGTGGTTCAAAGAAAGTCTGTGTTTGATAGAGATATGAAACTGATTCAAAAGATAAACCGATCTCAAGATAGAAACTGATTGAGAGATATTGAGATAGGAGGTCCTGAATGACCAGAGATAATGTTTACTATAGCAGAAAATGAACCTATGATTGCAAAAAAGTGTCCAAAACGCTTGATTCCAAACTTTAGGATTGTAAATAAGTGAGTGACCCGTTCTAGACTCGATTGTCTTAGCAGAACTGGTAGGTATCACATCCAAACCCTTTAGTTGCCAAAGAACCAAGGAAAGAACACTATGATCTGATGGTTGCAAAAACTGATACAAATTACAAGATTAAGAGAATACCAGATTGATATGGATCTTGATGAATCTGATATGCCCCAAGTGATGATAGATTTGCCTCGAGTGATGAGGACTTTTGATGAATCAGCGACTAGACGTGATTGTTGTCTTGATCACTGATGAAAGATATTGATAGATTTGATCGACAGACTTTGAATGATGTGCAATACCATGCCCCCTTCGGGATTAAAATTGAAATCTGACAAGAAAAGTCAGTGTTATAGTTTAGAAGCATGTTAATTGATTTGAGAAGTGTGGTGAAACACATTCAAGAACACATTCTGCATCGTTGGAAGGTCCCAAAAGACCAAGTTTGACTAGGTTTGACCATGAGTTGACCATGGTTGACCAAGTTGAAATTTTGATAGTTTGATGTAAGATAATCAGTTAAGTTGAATACTAGATTTCTGTGATGATTGAAGGTTGATTATGCAAGCAATTAATAATATGAATGATCTCAGATTTGAATTTTGATCTCGAAAAAGGATTCTACTTGCTATTTCATTGGAGGAACCTTCGTGTGAGATTCAGCTCTTGTTAGACTTGAAGATGCGATATGAAAAATTGTTTAAGCTTTGAAGTTCGTTTAGTCATTGTGAGATCATGCAAAGATGAAAAATGCAAAGAAGCATGCAATATGAAATGCAACCTAAGACCTAAGACCTAGTCACTGATCATATGTCGATTTGTTATCATCATTGAACTTTTAGGTAATCGGATAAATCAATACAATGCCCACTAGCTATGAAACCATAGACATATGAATATCGATTTGTATGCGCAAGAATCAATACAACACCCACTGGTTATACAACCATGGACATATGAATATTGATTTGTTTTCGGAATGTCGGAGTAGATATAAGCACCAAGGCACAAGTGCCAGGATGACCTGAATATCATGTCCATTTTGATATAGCAATTTGTATAAGCATCAAAACATAAACGTCGTGATGACCTGAATACGCCTTGCATTGCAAACACATCAAACAGTCAAGAGATAATTCTAAATCCAATGTGAATTACCCGTAGTGACCCTTTATCGTTCACATCCTTAGGCAAGATTGCATTCCACAGTAGGAGAAAGAACTTACTAAAAAAGACAATAGTTAGATCAAACTTCCTTGAATTGTCTGGGTATCAATGGTCGAGGTACGCATGGCCATCCAATTTGAGATAGAGGCTCTTATAGTAGGACACCATTTCAATCCAGAATTTTTAAAGTTGTTAGATTTTCACATACAAGCAGAAGACAAAGAAAAGATTATGCCCCCAGTCATCACTCTCTAAATCCTATAAAGGACATCATCGAAGAGCTCGAAGGGACACAATATGCAAAAATCTCAATGCGAATCAGTAAGCATACAAGGAGATAAAAGCATGTAAAAAGCATAGATTGTTTTTAGTTGAGTTTTGATGTTTGATTGCATTGTTGTAGATGCAAAATCCTTTCTGGAGACAAGATTGACTGACTGACTCACATGAAGCTTCAAAGGACTTTGACTAGATATGAGACATCTAAGATATACTGGAGACCATAGGATATGACATTGATTACCGCCAAGTGTTAAACATTGATAGGATACAGACGCTTGAGCGGGTTGGTGTACAAACTGACTTATTGAAAACTGGAAATGTTGAAACAAACTGGGAGATATGCACAAACTAAAGCAAGACTAAAAGCTGGGAAAGACCAAGATTGTGCTGATAGATGGAGCATTTTGAACAAGTGGCACCCATTTGCTGGGTTTTCACCATCTTGGCAGAGATTCTATTTTTGCTACCAAGGCGCCTGTTTCTAGGTTTTCACCAAGACACTTTTTTTTTTTTTTTTTTTGTATTTTTCATTTTTCAATTTTTTTTACTTTTGATATTTTTTTATTTTTTTAAATTTTTGATATTTTTTGATTTTTTTGCGAATCATCAAGGCGCCTATTGCTAGGTTTTCACCAAGATGTTCATTTTTTTAGGACTTTTTCTAATTTTTAAGATTTTTTTCAGGACATTTTACCAAGCACTGAATGCCTTAGGCATAGAATTTTTTTAGATGGAGAATGTTGATTGGTTCTCGGAGCTGTTCTCCTTCAGTCATTGAGAGTTGATAGGTACCAGAGCCAAAAGTAGCAGTGATAACAAAGGGACCCAGCCAATTGGGTTCGAACTTCCCCTTGCGTTCTCGATGTGATTGATTTTTAGGATTTTCTCTCAACACTAGATCACCAACCTGAAATTCTCTGTGTCTGACTTTCTTGTTGTAGCCTCTAGACATTCTTTTCTGATACACTCTGAGATGATCATACACTGCTTGCCTGCACTCATCTAGTAATTCCAGTTCTTGTAACCTAGACACTCTATAGTCTTCATCAGTGACAAGTCCATGCATTCTGATTCTGAGTGATGGGATTTCAACCTCAATAGGCAGTACCACTTCAGACCCATAAACTAAAGCGAAAGGTGTAGCCCCTGTAGGTGTTCTTATACTAGTTCTATAGGCCTAGAAAGCTGGATTGATCGTGAGATGCCAGTCTCTTCCTGTTTTATTAACTGTTCTGTGCAAGATCTTCAGGAGATTTTTGTTTGAAGCCTCAGCTTGTCCATTCCCTTGAGGATAGTAAATAGAAGACCAATGTTGTGTAATCTTGAATTTAGCACATAAGTCATCTAGATCCTTATTTTTGAATTGTCCCCCGTTATCGGTGATTATGGAATGAGGGATCCCATATCTGTAAATGATGTAGTTCAGGATGAACATAGAGATCTATTTCCCCGTTGCTTGTGTTAGAGGAACTGCTTCTACCCATTTTGTAAAATAATCTATAGTTGTGATTATATGGGTATGTCCATTAGAAGAGTGCAGATGGATAGCACCTATGAGATCAAATGCCCATTGCTGGAAAGGTCATTGTGTAGTAAAGGGAATCAGATCTCTCCCTGGAACATGAATAAAGTTGCCATGTACTTGACACTGTTGACAGTTTTTAGCAAATTTAATAGCCTCTTTCTCCATTTCAGGCCAATTGTACCCAGCCCTAATAAGTTTTTGAGCTAACGTTAAACCGTTCAAGTGTGACCCACATATACCCTCGTGGACTTCCTCTAATGCACGTTGAGACTCTTCCCATTCTAAACATCTAAGAAGTGTACCATCTAGACCTCATTTGTACAGATCATTACCAATGATGACATATCAGGATGCGGATCGGATAAGGTTTCATTTCTCAAAATGGTTAAAGGACTCAGGGATGATTTGGTTGTGGAGATAGGAAAACATATTTTTGTAGCGAGATGAATCATAACCTACAACGGTGCAGATCATGTGGGTTTCAGGGGAGTCATATGCAAGATAGGATAGGGCTTCCACCAGGAACTCATAGCGTAGCTCATGTTTGAGCTGTTGTAAGAGAGTAGATAGTGTTGCCATTGCATCGGCAGCCTTATTCTCCGTTCTGGGTATTTGCTCAAATGTGATAGAGATGAAGTATTTCTTTAAATCATCTACCATTCTCTTGTAAGGAATGAGCTTTTCATCTTTGGTTTGGTACACATCATTGACTTGATGGATAACCAATTGTGAGTCTCCATGGATGTGCATCTCTGTAACTCTCCACTGTATTGCCATTTTCATACCATTGAGAAGTGCCTCATATTCAGCAATATTATTTGTGCAAGGAAATTTTAGTCTGAATGCTTTGGGTATTGAGTATCCTTGAGGAGTGATGAACAATATGCCTGCTCCAGATCCATTTTGTGTGTAGGAGCCATCAAAGAATAACCGCCATGCTCTAGAAGAGAGGTGCATGATAGAAGAATCAAGAAATTCCATTTCCATGGGTGTATCATCAAACAGTGGTGCTTCAGCTAATTGATCAGCAATGACCTATCCTTTGATAGCTTTTCTTTCAACATATTCAATGTCAAATTTGCTCAAGAGCATGACCCATTTAGCTAGTCTACCTGTGAGGGCAGCTTTGCTTAGGAGATATTTCAGTGGATCAATTTTAGCTACCAAATGAGTAGTATGAGCTAACATGTAGTGTCTCAGTTTCTGCGATGCAAAGATCATAGCTAGACATGCCTTCTCTATCATTGATTAGTTCTTCTCATAGGCCACTAAAGTTCTGCTAATATAGTAGATGGCTCTTTCTTTCTTGTTCTTATCATGCTGTGCTAGCAATGTCCCCAGTGATGTATCTGTTGCGGAGACATATAATATTAATGGCTTCCCATGAATAGGAGGCATTACGATAGGAGGATTCGAGAGATAATTCTTGATATGATCAAAATTATTTGCACAGTCTTCATTCCATGCAAAGGTCACACCTTTATGTAATGTCTTTGTGAAAGGTTGTGACATGTTAGCTAACTGTGATATGAATATTCTGATGGACTGTACTCTACCTTGCAACGTCCTCATTTGACTGATATTTGTGGGAGGTTGCATCTCTATTATAGCCTTGACTTTAGCCGAATCAACTTCAATGCCTTTCTTTGAAACTATGTATCCTAAGAGCTTTCCAGAAGTGACACCAAAAGCACACTTCTTAGGATTTAGTCAGAGACTAAACTGTTCCATTTTGTCTAGGATCATGCTCAAGTCTATTAGATGTTCAGTTCTAATCATGGATTTTGCTAAGGTATCATCCACGTAATCCTCCATTGTTTTATGCATCATATCATGAAAAATAGATGTCATTGCTCTTTGATATGTAGCTCCAGCATTTTTGAGTCTGAATGGCATAACATTCCAACAGAAGGTTCCCCACGCACATGTGAAAGCTATTTTCTCTTGATCTTCTGGAGTAATTTTGATTTGGTTGTACCTAGAAAAGCCATCCATTAAGGAATACATTTCATAGCCCGCAGTCATGTCCACTATCATATCAATGTTAGGCAGCGGAAAATCATCCTTAGGGCATGCTCTGTTCACATCTCTAAAGTCCGTGCACACTCTGATTGAACCATCTAGTTTTGAAATAGGTACAATGTTAGAGATCCACTCAGCATAGTCTATGACACAGATGAATCCAACTTTTAAGAGTTTTTCTAGTTTTGCTTTGACTAAGAGTGCAACATGAGGATGCATCTTTCTCAATTTTTGTTTGATTGGTTTTACTCCAGGAGCAATGGATAGATGGTGTATAATGAGATTGGGATCCAATCCTGGCATATCTGAATATTTCCATGCAAAATTAATCTTTTTTTCTGATAAGAATGTAGTGAATTTTTGTTTCTCTTCTTCTGATAGAGATTGTGCTACATGTACCAATTGTGGTTCCTCTGTTGTACCCAAATTGATGGATTGAGTTGGCTCAATCAGAACTGGAGATCTATCCTGTAAATGACTCAGAAGGACATCAAATATCTCATCCTTAGGTGCCTCAGAGAGGTTTTCACCTTCAGATACGTCTTTTCTTTTTACTTTTGTAGGATCTGAGACTGCCACAAAGTGGTTTTCACCCTCAGAACTCTTTTTCTTTTTCTTTTTATTTTTTTGACTAAGATATTTGATGTCCGACTCAGTCATGCTGATGCTCGGTTCGCTGATGGAAGTCCTCATAGGCTTGACTGCATTGATGAAACAAGCAAGGGCATAGTCACTGGAAAAGGTGTAAACACCATGGCTTGGGTTTGTCAAAGTTTGGTTGATAAGATCAGGGCATTGGATAGTCAAAGCGGGAAAGGCTTGGGATATGGTGTTCACAAACATGGATATGTCATCATTGGTCCTAACCTGACGCTCAAGTTCAAAGGTGATATTACAGCTCAAAATGTTCAATTCGTGAATAGGCTCAACATCATCATGGGAGTCCTCTTCAGCCATAGGTGGATCAGACATGTTAAGTTCATTGTTTCTCTCTAGACCTACGTTGGGTTGAGATACATATTGGTGAATAACATCAATATATTTCTCTGTGATAAGCTCATCTTCTTCTGGAATGGCACCCCATTCATAGTCATTTGACTCAGCTTCTGATTCAAGATCTCTAGGAAATCTTAGAAAATGTGTGAAATCAGGATGAATACCCCAAGAAGGATTACCCTCAGTCTCTGACTTGAATTCATATTCATGGGAATCAGTGTCAGAATAACTACCCCCTTCTTCTTGATCAGTTTGATTGCCTTCGAGATTAGCTGGTTCTTGTGGTGCAACCATCTCTTATGCTACAGTAGGTTCTTGTGTTTCTACTACATTAATTCTTTTGATAGGATCATCTGTATCATCAAGAAGATCTTTGATCTCTTTAGGCAATTTTTCATAGGGGATAAGCTCAGAGCTATCTGAATCATCATCAGAGGGTTCTATTTCTTCTTTCTTAAGAAGGGGTTCTTCTGGTGCAATTTGTTCTATGACATGAGAATAACCACCTTTGAGATGATAGGGTTTCTTCTTAAAGCCTAAGCCACCAGTATCTTTGTTGGCTCTACCAATATGTGAAATGGGTGTCACAAGACCCTTTCCTTTGATTCCTAGAGGTCCTTGACCGGAGTATCCCATCTTGGCTATCAAAATTTGTTTCCTGGACCATATGAATTAGAAGGGATTGTAGGTGTTATAGATTCACTAGGTTGAACAATTTAGATTCAGAATCCTCTTTATATAGCCATGCCAGCACAGCTTCATCCTTTTCAAATTCTTGTTTGGATACTTGCTCCGCCACAAAATTTCTTTTGTATGCTTCCATAGGTTCCTTAGGTTCTAATTTAGATTGCTTCAAAGATTGTCCATATGACTTGGGCGAGATAGGGAGAGATGTCAGAGACAAGACTGGCTCTATAATGTATTCTCCCATCCCATTTTCTTTGATATTGATCTCTTTAGCAATGTCTTCCATCTTGGATGTGGAAGCCACATTTTGTTGCTTGATGGAAGATTCTCTATTATTAGGTACAAGCTTATCGGCACTTTCCTTCAATGTATTACAAGTTGTACTCAGATCTGCTGGGATAGTAACTTCTACCACTTCATAGGGAAATTTCAAGCATTGATGGTACGTAGAAGGGATGGCTTGCATTTCATGGATCCAGGGTCTCCCTAGAAGGATATTGTAAGCCAATGGTAGATCAAGCACCTAACATGTGGTATCTTTGATGACCGGACCCACTCAAATAGGTAAGACAATGGTGCCCTTAGAAGCTCTTTCTTATTCATCATAGGCTTTTATGGTGATCTTTCGAGGATCAATAGCCATCTCTGAGAATCCCAACTATGTGATTAAGTTGTAAGAACAAATATTGAGGCCTGCGCCCCCATCTATCAACACATGTTTGACTCGACAGTTCTAGATCAAGACTTCTATGTGCAAGGGCTGATTATGTGGGTGACTTAGGGAGTTGTCATCTTCCTCTGAGAAGGAGATATATTGCAGAGATGTTAGATGACCAACCATAGTTTGGAACCTGTCTAGATCTAGATCATCAGGAACATTAGAGCCGAGCAAAGCTTTGTCTAGGATATCTCTGTGAGCTGGAGATATTCGAAGTAACTCAAACATAGAGATTTTGGCATTGGTATGCTGGAGTTGTTGGACAATGCTGTAAGATGTAGGTCTTGTATCCTTTGGATTGGAAGATTTCGAGGCAACCTTCTATTTAGAAGAAGATGTGAGATTGAAAGGTATATTAGGGACATTAGATGAACTTGGTGTTTGTCCTTTCAGATGAGCCTGAGTTTGTGATCTAGTAACCCCATTAGCTGAGGAATGATTTTTGTCTCTTCGTACAATCATGATGACATTGCAGCTCTCAGAGAGACATGGTTCAACCATATTGATGACAGCATTGTTTCCAGGGTAGGCATAGTTGACTTTTGCCCCCATGTTAGGCTGAGAAGTGGAAACTCCCTTGCCATGTTGTGGAAATGGTTCTGTAAATGCTGTGTGATCATTATTGCTGGTAGGATTATCGATCATGATGTCCCCTTGATCTATCAAGTCTTGAATGGTATGCTTCAAGTGGAAGCATCCATTAGTTTTGTGGCCTTTAGTTCGATGGAAAGCACAGAATTCATTATCTTTCCACCAATATGGTTTTGGATTCGGATCAGGGTTTCAGATTGGTGGTAAAGAGATCATGTTATCAGCTATTAGGGTTCTCAGGGCAGATTCTAAAGATTCTCCCAAGGGAGTAAACTTTCATTTATTATCCCATCATTTGAATGGCTTCTTTGGAGATGGTTCAGCAGATTTTTGCTTTGAAGCTTCAATGGCTTTGGTGGCAAGGGTGAGATTGTAGGCCGGTGCCTTTGATGGGGTGCGGATGGTGTCAACAACACCATCAGAGATGATACCTTTGTTTCTATTCCAGCTCTTGTTTTTATCTTTTGAGCTAGATCTAGATTCAGACTTGTCCTTTTGAAGTGTGATTTCTCCTTTCTTGACAAGTACTTTCTCAATCTTGATTGCATTATCCACCATTTTATCAAAAGATACATGATCTTGCATTTGTAATGGATAATTGAACTTTGGAACAAGGTTATTGATAAAGATTTCAAGTTTCTCCATTTCGGGAATTTGTCTAGCATATAGAGAGAACTTCTTTCTCCACCTCTTGAGGAAAGTTAGGAATGATTCCCCTGGATATTGCTTGAGGTTACAGATATCGATCATAGTGACCAGATGTTGAATATTGTAGGAATATTATTGATAAAACAATTTAATCAATTCCTCAAAAGTTTTGATCGTAGAAGGTAATCTTGAAAACCACTGAATGGATGCTCCTCCCAAGGATCTAGGAAAAAGATGCATTAGATAAGTCGGTTCATGCATGAATTCCATGGATTGCATACAGAACTCTCTGACATGATCTTGAGGATTAGAGTGTTTGTCATATTTGTCATACTTTGGTATCTCCACTCTTTTTGGGAATGGTGGCATATACAAGTTTTTGTCGAACGGGAAAGGACATAGGGCCTCCATGGAGAACTCCTTGGGTTCCTTCTCCTTCTTAAGATTGTTAAATTTGATTTGTATAGCATGCATCTATTTTGTCATAGCTATGAGTGGAGTTTCTTCCTCATGTGTGATTATATCATCAACGTTAAAGTTGGGAGGAAGCTTAGCCCCTTCCTGGGCTAATTGTAAAAAGTATGCCTCTCTATCCACTTTCAAGAAATGCCTCATCATTCTTTTAAATTCATCGTCATTCTGACACCGATGGATTTCAGAGGGGGTAGGTTCTTGGTCAGCATTATGTTGAGAATGGTGTCCTTGGGACCCTCCTCCTAGAGAACCATGGTTTGTCCCTGCTTGAGACATGATAGGATTTTTTGGGCTCCCTGGAACAGATTGAGGAGGAGTTTGCTGATTACCTCTGTGAGTTGATAAAGGAGGTATGTAACCAGTTTTCAATGGAAAGTTACCGAGACCATCATCTTCATAGATACTTGACTTGATGAGTTGTTCAAGAGTTGGACCTGGGGTATTGATCAAAAGTAAGTTCTGAGATGTTTCTTCTGATTTCTTGTGTGAAGAAGCTCTGGTCTCCACCATTAACTTTGAATGAAACAGAAGAAAAGGATGAAGACAACTGAAGAACAATTTGATTCGAGAAAATTGGATAATGCAACCTTGTCAAGATTATGATAGTTTTGAAGATCTGATGAGATGTGGGTGAAGGAAACTGTGCCCTAGATGTATGGGATAGATCACCCAAAAGATAGCGAACATGAGTTCTCAACACTTAGTCTATTTTTGAAGATTGATAGTTATGACAAGGTTTTGACATGAGATAAAAAGGACTCAAATTGATCAAACAGAAGACTAGATCAGATTCAAAAGATTAATCTCAGAAAATGGTAGAATGCTCAATAGCTACTGCTCTGTTCCTGACACAATGATATTTTTGACAGATTCTGGAACTAGGCTGGAAACATTGGATATCTTGCAATTTGACAATTTCTGACAACTCTCTCAAATTTTTCCAAATGACACTCTGCAGACTCGTACGACACTGAGTAGCCTATGAAATGACGGTTGCTAAACTCGTACGACTATTGGGTAGCAATGAAACGATAGTTGTAAAACTCGTACGATAGTTGCTAGCAGGGTTTTGACTTTCTTGAATTTGTTGGCATGAAAACTTGTACAACACTGGGTTCTCAATCATACGACAGATGGGCAATACTGAAATGACATTTGACAAAAAGTCGTACGACTTTTTACTTCCTGAAATGACTTTTGACTCAAGAAAGAATTTTACGTCAATTTTTGCAAAATTTAAAGTTTTCAGTTCTGGATTGTTTGCAAATTGTTCCGTCCAGATTTTGAAGGTTATACCAGATTTGATCATTTTTAATAGCCAAGTAGATAAACAAGCACACAGAACAGCAAGCAAGTGATTCCAAGCACGTCTGAAAATAATGAACAAGGGCAAAAGCAACCTTGCGCATGAACAATCAAGTGACCAAATTGTGCTAATCCCTGAGAGTACTAATTGTGTATGTTCTGAAAAGTTTTGCAATAACACACATATACCTGAAAGTGAAAAATTGGCCTCTCTAGGGTTTTTAGTAATGGTTTGACTCTGAAACTTTTATGATTCAAAGGGCTGAACTCCAATCCTAGTGCACCAGGGTTTTGACACAGTCCGAGAACTTAATCTTCAAGAGCTGCTAGGGAGATCTGACAACCCAACAATGAACCATACCCGTGGAGATTTCTTCCACAAGGACATTTATATAGTGGCTGTCACTACCATGGTGAAAATGGCTATTATCGCTTGAGGTTCCGTCAACGTAGTTTGCCCTATGAAGGGATTGTCCGCTACGGTTAACCCTCTCTAAAGGTGACTCACAGATTTATACCACAAGGGGACTTGGCTCCAGATCCAAGGTTTTTGACACCTTTTCACTTTTAACCCAAACAAAGCAAGCAGATTAATCCGACACGCTAAGACAAAGTTTTGTTCCACCAAGGTCTGTGATATCAACTCTACGTGATCTATCAACCTCTCTGGGGAGAGAATGTATCAATCAATAAGAGAAGATGCACTAACCAATTTTGATTCACCAAAACTCATGATATCAACCCCACGTGATCTATCAACCTCTCTGGAGAGAGAATGTGTCGATCAATAAGAGAAGATGCACTAACCAAGTTGAATGTGAAATGCACTAAGTATCCTCCCTACCTACAAGGATTCTGTCATCAAGAAAGATTTCTCTAGGAATCCAATCTCTCAAGAATCACGAATAGTGTTCATAGGGCCTAATTACTATGTGAGCACAAATATATTCCGGAAAGCAAATCTACCAAAAGTACCCAAAAAGCAGAAATAGGAACACTTAACGCTTAAAGAAAATATGAGATGAGTCCAAAAGGTGGAACATTTAACACCTCACACAAGCTGAAAATGAGTCCCCAACTTAGAAAACAAGTGAGTTCCTAAAAGCACAAAAGGGTTGCCAAGTGGAACACTTAACGCTTCTGTCTTGTTGACCCCTCCCCTTTATGGTGCTGAGATTGCAACCACGGGGCGAAAATGAGGGGCCGACGGATTAGCGAGTCCAATAACCCAAGATAGCAATCAAGATCAATCACAAGTATTCTAAGACTACTGAATGAATCCTTAAGGGATCACAACCTAGTATCAAATTATGCAAGTGTGTAGAAATAGATCAAAAGCATGAAAAGATGCACACAAGCTTGACACATAAGAGATTTATTTTAAGTCCAAATCGAAATATTTTCAGAACAAGGAGAATACCTCGTGATCCTCACAACATGCTTAGTAGATTCTACCTGATTTTTAGCAATTTTTGTTGAGCTTTTCCATGCAAGCAAGTGACGAACTCTCCAACAAGCAAACAAGCAAACAAGATATGCAAAATATATTCAACTTATGAAAACCATAGGGTTAGCTCTAAAAATCAATTGTTAGGAGTAATAATAACCATAAATTAATCCAAATGACAACTCATATCATGCATTGAATCATATGAAAAATAAGTGCATACCCATCATAAAATTTTAATTTTTTTGCACTACATTTGACCTAGTCAACAAAATCTAATTTTTTTGATATGATTTTGGCCACAAAAATAGAAATTCAGAATAGAGACCCCTACTAAAAAATAGAGAGCTTTCCAAAAATGCAAAAATTTTAGAAAAATCTCTTCATTTGTGCCCTAGAGACCCATTTTATCAAAACAGACTAGTTTTTGTAAATTGACTATTTGAGCTACTAAATTGCATCCAAATTTAAAATACAAAGAATAGAACCCCTATAGAATTTGAAGAGCTTTCCAAAAATGTAAAAATTTTAGAAAAATATGCTGATTTGCGTCAGATATTAATTTTTTATGAAAAATAAAAAAAATTATTAAAAATTCAAAATAATTCAGAAAATTCTGAATTTTTTTTCAAAGCTTCCCTGATATGTCTCCAACCTACAAAAAAAATTTCAGACCAAAACTCCAAGCCGTTTGAGAGATAAAATTAAATCTTTGAAACTTTAGGGTTTTAGCTCCAAGAATCAAAATCAGCATGCAAAGGTGGGTTGCCCCACGGTGGGCGCCAGAAATGTGTGTGTGAAAATTGTACCTAATCTGTAGACACAACACTCAGTAAAACATTAGAGGTTAGCAAAAATTGAAATCGTGCAAAATTGAAAACTATGTAACCAAGCGATTTACTGCCTTCTAGTAGGTGCGAGATTGATGTTCTCAGATTGTAATCGAGATCAGTGACCTAGATGACACCTAAATGAAGGATTTGAATGCAAAAGATGGATATGAAATTGAATGCAATTAATCTATATTTTTAATATTTTCTATGCAATAAGAATGATAAAAACTGATATGAATCTATGCTAGATGAAATTGATATGTTATGAATGCTATTGAAAATTGATATGAAATGAATGCTAAATGATCTAACAATGAAGATTCTAACAATGATATGAAAACTATGAAATTCTATGCTAAGATATAAAAATTATGCAATTGAAATTGATCTCACAAAGCTTTGAATTCGCAAGTTGATTCTTTCAAGCTCCAATTGTGCAAATTCTCCAAATCTGATATGCTATGATTCCTGTAGAGTAAGTTTGCAATTTGCGAGATGCTTGGATGAAAATTTGAGAGATGAATTATGAAGAGCTGAGCCTTGTTTTTATAGAAATCCAGGGCTTTAGAGGTGCATGGATAAAAGTCATAAATCACTCAAATAACTCAGGTTGATTTTTGAGTTATTTTTTAAATAAAGGATAATTAACTCACAAAAACATGCAAAAGCTAAGCTTTAACTCAAAATAGAGTTTAGCTTTAATTGATAATTGATAGTTGTTTGCTTTTATGATTGTGCATGTTTTATTTATGAATTAATTTAATAATAAAGTGATTTATTTCCAACTTAACTACTTTTAAAAATAAAACAATTGATTTATGGGTTAATCAATTATTTTATGAAACTTTTATTAAAAATTATGTTATTAAATAATGACAACATGCTTTAATTAATTAAATAAAAATTTAATCAATTATTCATAAGATATTAGATTTATTGTCAAAATTAAATAATATAATTAATAATAGATAGAATTAAATTTAATTAAACAATTAAGTGGCAAATATTAAATCTAATTAATTAAATATGCAAAATATTTAATTAATCAAATTTTAGGATAAATGTGATTTATTGCCAAATAATTATAAAATTAAAGATAATTATGATGATTAGGAATATTACTAGGAATATTTCCCAATGCAGAATTTTAAGATAATCAATTAGGATTCGATGATGTTTAGATGTGCCTTAGATTAGGACTTTGATGTCGATTTCGTTCGAATTCTAGATGTAGGAGATTAATGAACTTATAGCCCATTTTTGGGGTATTACAATACCTGTGGACTCCACGATGTCGTATGAAAGCCGGGAGAAGGAATGTGCTCACTTCCAACAGTGCTTTGAGTCTGGATTTTGATAATAGTTTTTTTCATAAATTATTTGCTCATTCATTTTTTTAATATAATTTGATCAAAGTAAATGTAATTAACAATAAATATAGATACCTCTCCAAATGCACAGTGTCGCCCCTCACTATCTACTATGAATGTAGAAGGTCCAGCAGTGAACTAATACACAGTACAATAAGTTATCAGATAAAATCATGTATAATAACTTAATGTATTAATTCAATTTTTTTTTTGATAAATACCTATGGAGATTTATTAGTGTAGAAAGTGGCAGGGGGGACATGCTCGGTTCCACTAACACTTTGACCCTACATATACATCATATACTAGTTTAGTTATTCATTTGGTTATAAATGGAATATATGACCAAAATAAATATAACTGGAATTGCAAATATTTACCTGTGTGTTGATGCCAAATGTTGTGTTCAGGAAGTCACTAGTCATCATACCATCATCATCACCAGCCCTACCATGAGGAGTACCATATGTGCATAAGGACCCACATGACTGGCATAAGTGGCCCCTCAAAGATTGCTCATCCTCCCTTTGGACTAATGGGCTAACAACATCAATGAGAGTTTGGGTGAGGGCATTAATGGTGCCTAGTGTGTCCACCTCCACATGTTCCTTCACTACAGAAGGAACACTAACATGCTCAATATGGGGCTTGCCAAGGGGTGCCCTGGGTGCATTGGGGTCAACATGTGCCCCCGGTCTATTAAATGACGATCCCCCACCTCTACCTTGAGAATCTAAAAAGTCAAAATAATTAGGCACCTCACCAAGGATGAACTCGCAATAGAGTTTCCTCAAAAAATATATGGGAACCTCGTGATTGTTGCAAGGAGGGTTATCAAAGACCATCCATCATCTATCCCAAAAGTTATTTTTAATATCTTCATTAATGCACTAGTGAATTGGGAACCTCCTCAATGTAGTTCTGACAGTTTCATTTTGCCCAGGCTTTTTGAAAAGTTTACAAATGTCATCTTTTGTGATTTTTTTCTTTTTAATGTTCTCATATGACAACTTATCAACATAATATTATTTCTGTTCTTCTCTTTTATTATGCCAGATATTCAATTGCCCACTAACTGATCCTATGTGGGTAAGAATCGATTCTAAAGAGGAAGCAAGTGTTGCTCTTTCGGGATTTCTATTTACGGATACTTTTAATCTATTGATTAAATTTTCTAATTCCCTTTTCCCATTTTCTATTTTTTCAAACAAAGTTTGTGATACTCTAGGAAGAGGTTTTTCGATTGGTGGAGGTTGTGGTAGTGGGTTTTCAATATTTTCTTCTTCTACATGAGGAGGCGGTTGGTTTTCTTTGTTAATTGGAGGGTTTGAATGAGGGTTTTCTTCGGGTGCATCATTATTGCCTGTAGTTTAAACAAAATTGTTTTTTTTAAATTCTATTTGCAAATAAAATTACAAATAACAATAAAACAAAATGTAAATTGAAAAACAAATAAAAAATGAACATTTACACATAAACAACTCAAGAATCATTAAAAAAAACCTGCCTCTTCTGCTTCTTCTTGATCTATGCTGACGAGGAGGCATTGCATACAAATTCGTGGGCAAAAAAATGCCTCTTCTAGACCGTGTGCGCGCTAAAGGGCGACCTTGCTGCTGCTAATGGTGTTTTGAAGCTTGAAATTGTGAGCTTCAAATGAGTAGTGAGTGGTTTTATAATAAAACCACAAAGGGCGCACGCCCTTTTTGGCGTGCGCCCTATGCGTGCAATGGGGCCAAAAAAAAGTTTGGCATCTTTTTGGTACCCCATCTTTGTGCACATACCCATACCTTTGCAGGAAAAAGGGAATGGTAGATGGGGAGTTGTCAAATGTTGTCTGATTGACAGTGGCAGACATGAGAAGTTGAGAATTGATGAATCTATTCCTATGAGTAAAATAAATGAAAATGAAAGTTTGAAGAAAGTTAAGGAGAAGAATATCTTTGAGGAACTTGCATAGATTAAGGTGCATATGACATCTTTGGCTATGATAGTGTAACATATGATGACACTTGTAAGTGTTGGATAGCAAGGTACAGATGATAGTGGATTAAAGAAGAATCTCATCGGAAGGTCTAATGATGATGTGGTTCAAATAAGTACCAATGGTAAGAAAAGGAACTTGAAGGATTACAATAGAGGTACACTGAGTGAGCAGAAGAAGAAAGATGATAGTAGAGGTAAGTTATTATCAGAGAAGAGCGCAGAGAAGGTGAATTTGAAAAAATCAAGAAATGGATAGAGGGAAGGAAGTGTTGGTTCTAGGGAAAGATGATATGTGGATCAAGAATAAGTATGGGGTATATGTTATTAATCCCATCAGATGTTCATGATTTCCTCTCATGGAACATCTTTTCTCACCTGGTGTGTCCGATGCATGAGCATCCTAGGGTAGTTGGCAATCTCGCATCAACCAAAAAGATGTTTTGTATTTTGTTCTTATTTTTCGTTTGAGTGATTGATTTGGCTTTTAATCCTATGTTGGAGTTCATGTGTGCGATCGTACTATGATGTTTAGGACCTATCTGGGAATATTTTCCTATGATCGCATCTCTTTTGGTTTGAAACTATTCAAGTTTGGATTCATCTAGTGGCTATGGATAACATGTTCATTTCCTGTCTAGACCAGTTTAAGAGATTTACCGCATGGTTGGTGATCGTTGGATTTTAACATTTGTGGTTATGGATTGTGATTGTTAGAACTCGTGTGGACCTATATCTTGGATCACGAATCCTTATGTTCCTTATGTGATCGATGTTTCACATTTTTAGTTCGGTTCTATATTGGTTTCCTATTCTAATGGTTAGGGTAGCGAGATCTAGCTTGTAGTGAAGATTTATGGTTTGCAGTTGCTTGCGGTACATTGTTTGATGTTATTATGTTCATGGACGACCTCCTTGTATAATTGTGTGCCATGATATTCTTATTTGTGGATGTTCTTATGGATTTAGGTCCCGACCTATATGTTTATAAATGATTTTCTATATCCTGAGATTGATGATCGGATAAGCCGACTTGTGGTTGGCGATCTTGTTTATAAGCTAGGTAGTAGTTCATTTTCAAGGAAGTGTTGGGGGTAGTAGGGAGCTGAGAGAGGATAGCTCTAAGGTTTGACAAATCAAAAATAGGATTTGAGGCTGGTTTTTTTGTACTAGGCCGTAACCGGGAAGACCTTACAATCTAACATGTTTGATGCCAATTTGATGTTACCTGATAATAAAGTGGTTGTTATTCAATGATATCTTTGTTGTGTTTTTTTTGCTTTTTCCACTGTGTTGAATCTTGTTGCAAGATTGGACATCTCCTTTGGAGACTTCTCTGGTCTTGACTATATCAAGAAATCAAATGATTTATGTTTCAATCAATGTAAGTGGGAGAGGAACTAAAGCATTTTCACTTGATGTAGGTTGAATTGGAATGAACATATGGTAGGAATTGGATTGTGGTAGCATAGAGAGTATATATGATACTATGGTGAGGTTGAGGGTTTTATTTGTGGAGATGGATAATTTATTCAAAAGAAAATATATAATATTTATGGGAGTATTGATAACCCTTTAGTGAAGAAAAATAATCATAGGAGATTCTTGGATAGTTAATTGATTTGAAGAAAGTGGTATGGATTGGTTTATTGGAATGAATCAAGTAGATACTTTATATGGGTATGGAGGAGAAGTAGAGTGTCTTGGATGGAAGAGACCAAGTGTAGAAAGGATGCCAAATTTCACAAAAGGTGAGAATGAACTTGAGATTCTAGATGGAAGGATGTTGATATAGCATAAGATAGCACTTGTAAATGTAGGTAGAATATAGAGGAGTTAGAGGGGTAGCATGAGAACTTTTAGAATGTAATGCCCAATAGAAAATATTATCCAAGAGGATGCAGTCATAACACTATGGATATGAAGCTAGTAAAGGAGAGTACAATAACAACACAAAGCTAAATATAGTAATAAAAACCACCACATAATGAAGATGTAGAATGAGGTCTAGAAAGTTCATTGGAATAGTGGAGTTTCCATGGAAAGAGAGATAGTTGATATGGATTTAAAGAGTAACATTAGAGGGTGGAAATTGAAATCATAGGTGTAAGAGTAGTAATAGATACTTAGAGGATTCAACATGTACCAAAGAAATATATTTTGTTGACAAAGGAGTAAATAAGCCATTAAAAAGTTGTAGTGATGTTATATTGAAGTGTTTATATTGGAAGGAAACATGTAGAAGGCGAAAAGTGTAAGTGAAAATTTGGTCATTTAAGAGTGGGAAAGAGTGTATTAGACCTAATTATGGGTAGAGGAGGTTTGTTTCTATCTCATTCTTTTTCTTTTCAAACTAGAAGAGGTGAAGGAAATATTTTTGCATGTTTCATATATATATAGATATATATATATATATATATATGTGTGTGTGTGTGTGTGTGTGTGTGTGTGCTTTTCTTTTCTTTTGCTAGATTTTTTTGTTTTTTCTTAAACTTTGGATTTATATTCTTAGTAATCATCTAAATCAAGCTAGAGAATGTTACATGATGTTTGTGCATGACAATCGATTGAGTTATGTTTTATAGATAAATATAAAGACCTAATTAATAGTATTGTACCTACAAATAATGCATAAGGAGAATTTTATCATCTACAAGTTGTAAAATAATACCATTACTCTTTGTGTTCATATTTTATGATCTATGGAGTGGTGCAAAGATGAAACTTATTCAAACTGAAGTTATTTTCTTTTAAGAAGGATTCATTTCATAAATTGTAGTGAAGAGAGAAAATTAGAATCATTCCTCATGTATAGGTGTGCATGTTTGGTATAATGGGTCCATGATGATCCATTCTAAAATCCTATTTCTTGATGCCAAAGAGTAGAGTACTTTTCAATGCCTCAAAATTGTTAAAAACATGTTATTAAGATAATTTTATTTTTAGCCAAACCTAATTGACATCATGATATGATTTCCTTCCTTAGGTTTTTTTTTTTTGTTGTGATAATTATCTTTACAAATAAAAGGCTCAAGGTTCAATTGAGTAATGAGGTGGGAGGCAAAAGTATAAAGCTTGGATTGAGAGCTTGGACTAAAATTGAAGATATGAGTAGAAGGCCTATTTCAAGTGTGAATCTAAGTAGCTTCAACCAAAACTTTAGAAATGCATTAGTAAGCATTTTATTGCGTATTTCTTTTGGTATAAGGAAACAAATACATATTTTGTTGTATCACTCATGTTATAGAATTGTCTAGAACTTATGTGCAAACTAGGAAAAGTTCCTAGTGAAGTCCATTGTAGTGGATTGAAAGACCTTTTGGTTTGTAACAATTATAAGGATTCAAGGCCTAATTGTAATGCTTAGCATCTTAGTGTAATTGTTATGGATGAAATAAATACACAATTTTCTCCATTCATTATGATGTGTGCTTGAATTATTTTGATGTTTGATTAGATATGGGAGTTGTTACTTAGATCTTGGGATAAGTTACATGGTTGGATATTTAGATAATCTTTCATTAGACCCTTGAACCTCCATAACTACATCACAAATGCATCCCAACCTGGGTGTTGCAACACCACTGTTGGGTGCTAGTGACCTCCAAGGACACTAATGTTTTTGTTAGGTATGGATCTAAAACTTCCAAAATTGCTCTTAATTGTGTGTAGGCTTTATTTTTCCCATGGGATCCTTCATTTATCAAACAAAACCTCTATGTATGTTCTCCAAAGCACATGAAAAATACTAATTGGTATATTGTGCTCAAGATACTTTTTTTCACCTTCCACTAGAGCACTTTTAAAATATTGGGTGTGTGTTCAAACTTAGGTGTTTGGTGTTTATGGTGTGTAGGATAGTAGTTTTCAAAATGACAAAAGAGTTAGGAGGCTAGACTAACACAAGTGATGTGTTCTTGTAATGGAGTCAAATGGGATTTGTAGGGGGTAAAAAAGCCTAAAATCTAAGGTTGACAACATTGTACATATATTTGGGCTAGTTATGCAAGAGGAAATTGATTGTTAGTTGGTTCACAAAGAGGGAAACATATTATAGAAGTCAAATAAGGTGTGGTACATATCAAAAGAGAGATGCAAACAAATAAGAATGGAAGATATGCTATTGCTTTGAAGATATGAGTATTTTGTAAGCGTTTGAGTAATTAGAGGCCTAAAACATGGTTAAAGAGGAAAACAAAGTATGAGAGGATCAAATGGGGAAGACATTTGAATCGAGGGATCTATGGTAGAAGAGAGATGGATGTGCTCCCACACATGGAATCTTTAGACTTACAATATTATAGTCTTTCACTCTTCAATGGTGTTTCCTTCAATTCATTTTGTGGTGAGAGGACACCCTAATATGTTTTATTTTTGTATTGAGATGGCATTAGTAGTGTTTAGATAAATGATTAGAGAGAAAACAATAATTAGGGCATAAAAGAGAGGATACTTTAGAGGGTGTTTAGGGATAATTTCATAAGGTAAGACTCTTGCAAGGTTATTTTGTGATTATTTAACATATTTATATTAATTTAACTTTATAATTATTTTATAATTATAGTTTCTTTTCAATATTGTTAGCTTGTGGTGACTAATCAGGAAAGTACTATCCAGGAAAGTACTGTACACTTTTCCTCCTGACCTCGCCGGGGTTCGGGGCCGGGCCGGGCCCCGAGCGGGGGTTTGGGGGCGGCAGCCCCCAAGAGCAGGGGTTCGGGGGCGCAGCCCCTGAGGAAATTTTTTTTGAGGCTGACTACTTTTTTCGGTTATTTGGGCCGACTACTTATAACTCATTCTAACCCTAAAGCGGGAAAAATATTGTATAATATGGCTTAGGGTTAGGGATTTTTACGATGTATGATTTTAGTACTTGCGGCAGAGTTGGGCTGTAAGGGATTACGGATTGTAATCAGGTTGTAATCACTGGATAATAATAATATTGGACTTGCTGTTGGTGGACGTAGCCCAGGGATTGGGTGAACCACGTTAAATCTGTGTGCCATTGTGTTCTATTCTGTGTGGTTTATTATTTTCTGATATTAGTTATATTTGCACATAATTGTTATTTCTGCCTTGTTAATCCTAACAAGTGGTATCAGAGCGAGGTTATTTCATTCGTTCTTTCATCTATTCTCTGAAGCAGGTCTCACGAGTTAGTGGGAGAGTCTCTCGGTTAAGTGGGAGAAATGGCAGAAGAGGGTAGGCTGAAGGTTGATAAGTTTAATGGGCAGAACTTCCAGTTATGGAAGATGCAAATGGAGGATTATCTCTATCAGAAGGATCTATGGCGGCCATTAGAGGGAGTAGCCAAGAAAGAGCAATCAATGTCTCAGGAGGATTGGGATATTTTGGATAGGAAGGCACTGGGGAGTATTCGTCTATGCCTGGCACAATCGGTGGCATTCAATATTACTGAAGCAAAGACAGCTAAAGATTTGATGGAAACCCTAGCGAAGTTGTATGAAAAGCCTTCAGCTTCAACCAAGGTATTTCTTATGAAGCGTTTATTTAATATGAAAATGGTAGAAGGTGGATCAGTTACTGATCATTTGAATGAGTTTAATACAGTTACAAGTCAATTAACCTCAGTTAAAATTACTTTTGATGAAGAGGTTAGGGCTCTCTTGATTTTGTGTTCTTTGCCAGAAAGCTGGAATGGCTGTTAGTAATTCTATTTTTGGTTCTAATACCCTAAAGTATGATGATGTTATTGGTGTTATATTGAGTGAAGAAATTCGTAGGAAAAGCTCAGGGGCATCCACATCGGGTAGTGTATTGAACACAGAAAGCAGAGGCAGAACAAGAGATAGAGGAAACAACTCTGGAAATCGTGGGAAATCAAGAGGAAAATCAAAGGGAAAGAGGTCTGAATCTAAAGGGCCAAATGATTGCTGGTACTGTGGAAAACCAGGTCATAAGAAGAAAGATTGTTGGTCTCGGAAGAAAGATCAAGGAGACAAAAATGATGGAAACAAGGAGGCAAATGTGGTAAGTAACAAATCTGAGGAGGATGCTTTGCTCTTGTCCTTAGAAAGTATTGATGATTCAGGGGTTTTAGATTCTGGGGCTTCATTTCATGCTACACCCCATTGAAGTTATTTTGTTGATTATGTCCAAGGGGATTTTGGGCTAGTTTATTTGGGAGATAATGAACCCTGTCAGATTGTTGGAAAGGGAAAAATTAAGATTAAGTTGCAGAATGGGAATCATTGGCTACTACAAGAGGTAAGACATGTTCCAAGGCTGAGTAGGAATTTAATTTCAGCAGGGCAACTGGGTGATGAGGGTTGCACAGTTACTTTTAATGATAAAAATTGGAAGGTTTCAAAAGGTTCCTTAGTAGTAGCAAAAGGTGTGAAAGTAGGCACCTTATATCTTTGTACAGGTCATACTGTTCCTTCTACTTTAATTGTTTCAGAAGATAATGAATGCTCAGGAACAGTGGCTGCAGTTGAGCAGGAAGAACATCAAACTGTTGCTGTAGATTTTGACACAGCACTGTGGCACAACAGACTCGGGCACATGAGTGAAAAAGGTATGAAATTACTTCATTCAAAGAAAGTTTTACCTGGTCTGAAATGTGTCAATATGGATTTCTGTGAAAGTTGTGTTTATGGAAAACAAAAGAGAGTTAGTTTTGTGAAGAGTGGGAAGGAAAAGAAAAATGAGAGATTAGAGCTTGTGCATATAGATGTATGGGGACCAGCTCAGGTATCTTCCCTTAGTGGCTCTCTGTATTATGTTACATTTATAGATGATGCAACAAGAAAAGTATGGATTTATTTCCTTAGACAGAAATCTGATGTATTTCAAACTTTTAAGAAATGGAAATGCTTGGTTGAGACTGAGACTGGTAAAAAGTTAAAATGTCTCAGATCTGATAATGGTGGTGAGTATTGCAGCACAGAATTTGAAGAATATTGTTCCTCTAATGGTATTCGTAGGCAGAAAACTGTACCAAGGACTCCACAAGAAAATGGAGTGGCTGAACGCATGAACAGGACAATAATGGAGCGTGCAAGGAGTATGAGGTTGCATGCTAGGCTACCCAAAAATATGTGGGTAGAGGCAGTGAACACTGCTGTTTATTTAATCAATAGAGGCCCCTCTACTCCTTTGGACTGTGGTATTCCAGAGGAAGCATGGAGTGGTAAGAAGGTGAGTTATTCTTTTCTCAAAACCTTTGGTTGTGAAGCTTTTGCACTTATAGATTCTGAAAATAGAACCAAGCTGGAAGCTAAGTCAAAGAAATGTGTATTTGTTGGGTATGGCATTGATGAATTTGGTTATAGGCTTTGGGATTTTGAAAATCATAAAATTGTAAGAAGCAGGGATGTCATATTCAATGAGAAAGTATTGTACAAAGATCTGTTGCTGCAGCATGAGAAGAAAGAAAATGACTATGTAGTACTGGATGATACTCCACAAGTTCATGTTCCAGTAGTTCCTTATGCTCCGCAACAACAGCAACAACAAATACCACACACCCCAGTGAGTGTTAGACGGTCAACAAGGCTAAGTAGACCTCCAGAAAGATTTTCTCCATCTTTGTATTCTATTCTGTTAACAGATGCTGGTGAACCTGAATGTTATAATGAAGCTGTGCAGGTGGATACAAAGCTTTAGTGGGAGTCTGCAATGACAGATGAAATGGACTCTTTGCTGAAAAATCAGACATGGGATTTATGTAAGTTACCTGCAGGTAAAAGGGCTTTATGGTATTGATTTTGATGAGATATTTTCTCTAGTTGTTAAAATGACTTCTATTCGTACTGTTTTAAGTATTGTGGCTACTGAAGATTTGCATTTAGAGCAGCTTGATGTTAAAACAACCTTTCTTCATGGTGATTTGGATGAAGAAATATATATGGTTCAGCCACAAGGATTTGAGGTCAAGGGTAAGGAGAATTTGGTGTGCAGATTGCAGAAAAGTTTATATGGCTTGAAGCAAGCACCTCGGCAATGGTATATTAAATTTGACACTTTTATGAATGGGCATGGATATAGTCGGTGTCATTCTGACCATTGTGTTTATTTTAAGAGGTTGGATGATGACAGCTACATTATTTTATGTTTATATGTTGATGATATGCTTGTAGCTGGGTCTAACATGGATCACATTAAGGGGTTGAAACAACAGTTAGCAAAATCTTTTGCTATGAAGGATTTGGGGGCAGCAAAACAAATCCTTGGTATGAAAATTTGTAGAGATAGAAAAAATAAGAAATTGTCTCTATCTCAGGCTGATTATATTGAGAAGGTGTTGCAACGTTTCTGTATGGAAAATGCCAAAGCTGTCAGCACACCTTTGCCTGGTCATTTGAAATTGACTAAGGATATGTGTCCCAAGACACCAGAAGAAGAGACTAAAATGTCTAAGGTACCTTATGCTTCAGCTGTAGGGAGCTTAATGTATGCTATGGTATGTACTAGGCCAGATATTGCACACGCAGTGGGAGTCGTTAGCTGTTATATGAGTAACCCTGGTATTGAGCATTGGAATGCAGTCAAATGGATTCTCAGATATTTGAGAGGCACATCCAGTAAGTGTTTACACTTTGGGGGTTCTACTACTACTGTACAAGGCTATGTTGACTCAGATTTGGCAGGAGATATAGATAGCAGGCGGAGTACTACAGGTTATATATTTACTGTTGGTGGGACAGCAGTGAGTTGGATTTCTCGACTACAAAAGGTGGTTGCTTTATCCACTACAGAGGCAGAGTATGTTGCTGCTACAGAGGCAGCCAAGGAGATGATATGGCTTCAATTCTTCATGGAAGAATTGGGACATCTACAAAAGGATAATTTTCTACATACAGATAGCCAAAGTGCCATTCATCTTGCAAAGAATTCTGCTTTGCACTCAAAGACAAAAACACATACAGTTGCGGTACCATTTCATTCGATCAGTTTTGGATGATGGACAGTTAAGGCTGGAAAAGATTCATACTGATGATAATCCAGCAGATATGTTTACCAAGGTAGTAACAAGGGAGAAGTTGAACTCATGTTCAGCTTCAGTTGGTCTTTTAGACTGAACAAAATAAAGGAACAACTGAGTCCAAGGTGGTTCAATCCAGTGGGAGCCTCATGTGGGTAGCGGTATTGCTATAGGATCAGTCTCCAAGTGGGAGGTTTTTTAGTATAGTGTGGATACTGATCAGTCACCAAGTGGGAGATTGTTAGCTTGTGGTGACTAATCAGGAAAGTACTATCCAGGAAAGTACTGTACACTTTTCCTCCCGACCTCGCCGGGGTTCGGGGCCGGGCCGGGCCCCGAGCGGGGGTTTGGGGGCGGCAACCCCCAAGAGCAGGGGTTTGGGGGCGCAGCCCCCGAGAAATTTTTTTTTGAGGCTGACTACTTTTTTCGGTTATTTGGGCCGACTACTTATAACTCATTCTAACCCTAAAGCGGGAAAAATATTGTATAATATGGCTTAGGGTTAGGGATTTTTACGATGTATGATTTTAGTACTTGCGGCAGAGTTGGGCTGTAAGGGATTACGGATTGTAATCAGGTTGTAATCACTGGATAATAATAATATTGGACTTGCTGTTGGTGGACGTAGCCCAGGGATTGGGTGAACCACGTTAAATCTGTGTGCCATTGTGTTCTATTCTGTGTGGTTTATTATTTTCTGATATTAGTTATATTTGCACATAATTGTTATTTCTGCCTTGTTAATCCTAACAAATATATGTTGATTGTTTTCCATAGTTGGCTTCTAATGCGGAGGTGCTTTCTAAATAAGTGAATTTCTAAGTTGTGACTCTTGATTTTTCATAGATGATTTTTAGTGTGGTTGCTTAAAAAGAGTTAGTATTAGTCTCATTGTTGCAGTCCCACATACCTCTCTATTGGTCTCATGTTAATACTTGTACGAATAGATTATTTACAAATGATTAATTATATATGTATATGTTCACTGTGTTTTAGTTTTATAAAAACTATCATGATATAACGTACCATATATATTTTAGAATGCTCCTCTCTATAACCATTTTTAAACATGTGAAACTCTTTGCAACTTTGAATTTCTCAATTAAAAAAGGTATATAATATTATAAAACTCAAATATCATTAGAATTGAAAAAATTAATTAATTAATATCACAATTCTCAATTTAAAGAGAAGTTTGGACGATTTGGTAACCCCCAATCTTTCTCTTACACTGTTCCAAAGAATGACAACATTGACACTTATCCTAAAATAGAAAACAAAGCTGGCAGATACAAAATCTGAGAGTTGAGATGAGAACTTGTGATTTCACACATTCCCAACACCGACAAATCATAAATCCAATAGAATAGAAATAATTACTGGGGTGTTAGCAGCCATTATTATAACTTAGGAGCTTCCCTCCTCTGTCCAATAATCCTTAACAGCAACCAAGATCTTCTCTTGATTGAAGGGGCCACTCTCGTGATCCATTATCTGACTCTGCCATCGCATGCCATCTGTTATGGCTTTCACTTTCACTATAACATCCACCGCATCTCTGAAGATCACTGTTCCTTCCGGCCGCAAGATTCGATCCATTTCAAGTAAAATGTCAGTTATGTCACACCTGCATCACAAACATAAAAGCTCACCAATTTTTAATAAAAGTTAAATAATTACATTAACAGATCTCTATTTAAAAAGATATGCTTTGATTACTCTTAAAACCAATTTAACCTTGAAGATCTCAAAAATTTATTGACATCATAATATGTAATTATTGTTAAGGTGGAAATGGCTATCTAGTATCCAGTCTTCAGAATTGTGTATGGAGGGTGTGGATATCTTGGTGCATTTTAAGGATTGGATAGTCGTTTTTTCTTTACAATTGATGAATCTGATGTCTGAAAGTATACGTAAACGAAAAGTAATCCACAGAATCTCGTCTTCAGACAATGTTGTTCCTGACCTAGTAAACATATAAATATTCGATATCCTTACATGGCTATGCAGCACTCAAAATGTACCATTGACTATAATTATTACTTAATTAAAAATTACAATACATTGAATATTCTAATATTAAATTAATTAATAATTACAATAAATGATACATTTTAAATGTTGGATACACAATAGTTGTTTAACATACCCATATAAAGACTTCTCTAACATGAAAATTGTTCCTCACTGGACAATGTTGTTACTGACCTACTAAATATGTAAGTACTGAATATCTTAACATACCCATGTGAAGAGAATTCTCTAAATAGGGAATGAACTTCAGTGATAAATTAACATTGAAATGGACTATTACCTGTCTTGATACATGCTGAAGACACCACTGCTGTGAATCAAGTCATAAGTTCTGGGATACGTTGAAAAAGCCTCACACCTGCAATCCAGAAAAAATGCCCTTGTCATACCATCCAAATAGGCTTAAAAGAATATTCTTGGTGAGTCCAAGGACCAAAACCATGTTATCTCATGTTATATAATTTATGTTAATATTTTGGACAGCATGCAATAATTTTTTGTAGCAGGGATTTGAGGAAAGCCATAACTTCAAGATATGTAAAGATTATATTTAGGTTTACTTTGAAGAAAAACTGGCCAAACAATTGTTATGGAATTCTTAGATTAAACAACAAAATAACTTCAATTTGAGAGCTGTTCATTCAGTTCACATTTTCATCTTAATTTTAATCAGGAGGTGTAGCAAGGTCAGATGGCAGATCAAATTTTGGTAAACAGTTACACTGTTATTTGATAGTTTCTGGATTTGATTGTGGTATCAATTTTTTCATCAACATTTTGGACCATAAAGTTTGATCTGAAATGTTGATGAAAAAATTGACAATGCAATCAAATTTAAAAACCATCGAATAATTTATCATAGACTGTAGAAACTTGATGCATATAAGGCACAATGTTGCCTAATTGTGGGTCCAGTTTCAAATTGGGAATATGCACAAAAATACGCTGCTTACCAGTTGTGATAAGTACCAATCAATCCACGTTCGTAGATGACACCAAGAGTATTTAGTTTTGCATCTGATGGAACCACATTCATGACCCATGAGCGATCATCTACCAAGGCAGCAGCAAATCCTCCCAAATCAGCGTTCATGTCCATGATGTTTCTGTATCCTCCTTGGCTCAGACGGCCATTGGACCTTTTGTAGTATGAAACTCTGTCATTCCACAGTTTGTTATCTTCATTGAACTTTTCAGCTGTAATTCCAGGGAGACTGCCACTGCTTATTCTCGGAGGGACAGCTGTTAGACGTTTTGGCCATTTTTCTAAGGCTCCCCCTGCAATATCATGGATATCATTCACCTCTGGAAGTGGTGTTATGCAAGTTTCCATCTGCTTATACCTTTCATTCAGCAAGAATTCAAATTGTCAGTTATAATGCTGAAAAAGTGAAAACATATCAAACAAAGCTAAGCTGCAAAGATGATCTAATAGATTGACATATATTCCCAATTTACACTAAAAGATCGTTAAGGAGATGTTCTGATACCAAATTCTTACAATGTTTCATTCTAGAAAAAAATTATTGCTAAAATAAAAATGGGTAAAACTACATACCAAGCAGCATCAGGGTTGTCATCTTTACATATATGGGGAGTTTTGTAAGCACGTCTGCTTTTAACACAATAAATATGGTTTGTGGGCTTTTGCCATATAGCGAGGTCACCCTTTTGAACTATCTTCTTCCAACATAGACGCTTTGCAACATCTTCAATTGCATCTTGCTCTGCTTTCAAGTCCTCTGGAGTTCTTTCCCAACCCTTGTGATATTTTTGCCAATTTATAGGAGGACCAGATAAAATCCAATAGCCACCAGGCCTCAACACCCTGTCCACTTCCAATAAATAAATGCCATCTGGCAGGAAAAAACATAGGTTTATTAGAGACAATATTAACTACACTCTTTCTAATATAAATTCTCACACAGCCTTCTAAAAACTTATAATTTTGGTAACCAAATCACGGAGCCTAATATGGGAAATGGCTTCACCTGGAACATAAATATTTGCATGACTTCACCTGGGTAGCTTAGAAAAACAAATTTCATCCATTACTAAAGCTTTACTGAAGAAACAGGTTGGATTTAGGTAATTACCATAGTCTTTCCATGGAATAAGACAACGAGAACAGTGAGCCATATCAAATGATCTTGCTGGATATGGCATCCTCTCAGAAGCCATGATCCCAATCATTGCTGGAACACCACGTTCCAGAGCAAACTGTACTTGTGCTTCATGTGTATCCCTCGGTGCAAAAGACATGGTTAAAATGTTTCTCTTTAGCAGGTAGGCACCCCAACTAGCAACCTACAAATGATTATGAAAAAGAGTCACTTTCCAATTCCGTCAGTTGATGTATGCAATCAGATGAAGGGGCAGTTCCAATTTCATTTGATTTATGCAAAATGTAAATATATACCTTTTATGTGTCTGGGTCAGTAGAAAGCAAGTCAGTGCAATCAATGAGAAATTTTAACTTATAAGAAATCAAGTGGTTGTTGATCTACTGGTCAGCTGCTTTGATAAATGAACTTCTACAGGTCTTCAATTAAAAGAAGAAAAAGATGTAAGGTTCTTAGGGCAAGTCAATCTTGTACCAAAAGTACGAAGTTACTCACAGTAGCAGAAACTGTTAGCAGAAAGGAGAATTTGACCCTAAAAAGTGATTTGACAATGCCTATTAGAACAGGGTATAACTATACATTAGTCTTAAGTACCTCCCTAGACAAATCACCAAGGAATTAAATTCCAAGGAAGGCCAAATTATACATGCTCTCATGAAATGATGCTAGTCGACTGAGAGATCTGTCTTACATCAGCAACTGCATTGCCACATAACAAAATCTGGCAATTCAGGGTCCTAATATGATACTTAAAGACTATACCTCAAAAAATAGAAGGCTGCAGGATGTAAATCAGAAAATTGGATCAATGGCTGAAGTCTTCTAGTTCAGTAGGCCAGCAGAAAATAAGAGCATTCTAAACTTCAAAGGATCCATAAGTCTGGCTTCATTGCTAAAGACCAACATTCAGATCACAAATCCTAAAGTTTGATACAGAGCACAATTTTTAACCCAAATCTGAATTCTGTAAGCCTACTGAGCATTTGGTGGCACAATAAATAATATATTATACAGTGAAAATAAATGCCTCGAAAAAATAGCAGAAGACACAACACTCACTCCACATCCAGTGTCAATAGCAGTCCTGATAGAGCCATCTGTCAAAGGAATCAACTTATTGATGTCATCAATATAAGCATCCGCACCATGAGCAAACATGGTTCCACCACCTGGAAACTTGAATTTGTCACCCTCAACCTGGATCCAGTTCTGTACAGCCTTCTCTATTGTAAGTTCTCTGTGAGGCACATTGGCAAACCAAGCGTAATCTCTGCTCCTGGGCCATGAAAAGGGATTCTTATACCCAGAAGGAGCAGGAATGAGGCACTTCAGGACCTCATTCTTTTCTGGGCAGTGGCGTTCTCTATATATGAGTCTATCCCTACTGTATTTCTGAGATCTCAATGGATCCTGGCAGGGAGTGTACTCGCTGTACTTCATGTCACAGGGCTTAAATGCTTGAGTTACCTCATTATGACTTTCATTGTTCCCCAATGCATGGTGAGCTTCAAAGTCCAGAGAAACAGAAGAAGAAGAAGAAGATGATGATGCGACATGTGGAGAAGCAGAATCACAGAGACTCAATTTGGCGTTCGCCAGTTCTGTTGATGGAATTGAAGTGTTCTGCCAGGCACCCAACATGTAGAACACAAAACAGAGTACCGTGACTCCTATGATCCAAGTCATTCTTTTCTTCTTGGAATCAGCTACAACTTGAGACTTTGGAGATCCATTGTAATCCTTCACCATAATGCCTTCCTGCAAACATCAGAGCACTCAAATTAATTTCTTCATCATGAGCAAACTAGTGGGAATTTTCGAGATTTAATTGTTGGTACCAGTTTGCCACAGCCTATCAATATTATTGAATAATCTTTTGGATTAAACCGTGTATTGTTTTCATTATCTGCTTTACGAAGTTGATTCTTAGACACTCTTTTCAATTTCACCCAATTGGAAAACGATAGACAAACAAACAAACAAAAATCCCAGAATGCTAGTTTTGGAGTGACTCTGTACTGTGTACCATCATACTTGGGAGATCTAATTGGTCACATGCACATGCCCTCAAAACATGGACCCCAATGCACTGATTTACTCATAATTAACAGCCAAAGTAAGCAAAAGCAACCAAATACGATATGGTGCTGTGGAATAAAGGCCCACAGGGCCAGGGCTGAGGCCACCTGTATTCTACGAATACAGAAACAGGCAGTCACCGATTTGCATGTTTTTTCTTCTCTATACACTGTCATATACATGACAACCATGGAAATCACTGTAAACTCTAAACCATGGATCCAAATTCACAAATGCTATTAGATATGAATGAGCCATAACTACTGTAAACTACATAGAACTCAATGTACTGAAACTGAACTGATAAGAAAGGTGGGTCCTCCTTCATTCTACACCATAGAAACTTTAAACCATTTGTCGACATAGAAAAAATGTCAATATAAGCTTTAAGGAAAAAAACAGAGCATAGCAGATCCAGACAAGAGCTCACCTCAGACACCAAAAGCAAACAGGATCACTTCTGCTACGCTGCTACAGATTCAGCCTCAGTCTTCTTCTCCACTACTTTTATAGTTTTTTCCCCTAAAACTCCTATTTTAAAATCCCTGTGTTGCTGAGATGAGAGACCAATTCAGACCCAAATGTTAATCTCGAAACTTGTAAATACCCAGTTGATCAAAACTGAATAAATTAAGCCATTAACCTGCGTGCAAGAAAGGTGGAATACACGCATAAACACCGACGCAAAGGTTTTAATAATAGTAATTACAGAATTATCCAGTACAGGTATTACATGAAATGCTGAGATAGGCACATCTGAAATTAATGAAACAATAAAAGCAGGAATACCCAAGAACTCTGACTCCTGAGAAAACAATATAACGCTCAAAATCCTGATCTTGATGACGAATGACCGAATGCGATTTGAAACTGTTCAAAGAAATTCACACATTATTTCCGTTATAAAAAAAACACTCTTTTTTCATTTTCTTTCTTTTATCAGAAACTCTGTTACCTGTGAAAACATCGTACAGAGGTGGACAAAAATTCAACCACATAAAAAAAAAATTAAAAAATTTCGAATCTTGTAAACTGATCGAGAGCTCTGAACAATTTGAAATCTATGATTGGTTCCCTTTTGTTGGTTTGTGGATTGGATTTTTCTCAGTTAAAACAAGCCTAATTGTTTTTTACAGAGAAGCCAAATGAAATGGTTTTAAAAGACTTTTTTGATGTCCAAGTTTACCTGCACAGCATACATTCTAATCCCATGTACGCAAACAACTTCTTCTGCAAGTCATTTTAAAACATTTCATCTCCTCAAAAAAAACGGTCATTTCTTAATTTGGAGAAGAAGTGAAAAGTAGATTTGTGAGAGTCAACTCACCACCTTTGCAATACGGGAATCGATGTATCTCTTTCTTAGAATCAGTGTTTTTTAAATCTAATAATTATTTTATTATTTTTAATTAAAGAATTATTTAATTGTTTTTTAAGCTTTACTGGGGTGGGTTGACTCAGATTAGCCTACGCCATTAGATGGGCATGTTCAGAGTATAATATGTTGGATGTGGTATTTTATTCAATTTTAATTTATCATTGTGTTGATTGTTGTTTTATTATTTGTTTTTAGTATTAAACTATTTGTAATGATGTATTGTTAAAGTTTTAAGTGAAATTTTAACATGTTTAGTTTGTTTTTTTTTGGTTAATTTGATTTATAATAAAAAATTTAAAAATTTATTTGTAGAGTTTAGAATATTGTGCACAGTTCTTGACTTTCATGATGTGAATTTTTTTTTTTTATGACTATCTTTGTTTTTTTATTTTGTGATGAAGGATCATAGGATTTAATTTAAAATGTTGAAGAATAAAACTCACACAGACAAAGCTAAATACTGTGTACAATTTAATAAAATTGTCACATATTTCTGTAAAATTTATATCTAAAATAATAAAACTCACACAATAAAAGCTAAACACTGTGCACAATCTAATAAAATTGTCACATATTTCTGTAAAATTTATATCTAGAATAATAAAACTCACACAAACAAAGCTAAATACTGTGTACAATTTAATAAAATTGTTACATATTTATGTAAAATTTATATGTAGAATTGTATTATGATTGTGGTAATCACAATACAATCAAACTCACACTGTTGTAATCATAATACAATCAAACTCACATAGTCAAAGCCAAAAACTATGCACAATTTAGAAAAAAAATGTTGCATATTTCTGTAATCACAATACAATCAAACTCACACTGTTGTAATCATAATACAATCAAACTCACACTGTTGTAAACATAATACAATCAAACTCACAGTGTTGTAATCATAATACAATCAAACTCACACTGTTGTAAACATAATACAATCAAACTCACACTATTGTAATCATAATACAATCAAACTCACATAGTCAAAGCCAAAAACTATGCACAATTTAGAAAAAAATGTTGCATATTTCTGTAAAACTTATATCTAGAGTTGTAAAATGATTGTTATAAACATAATACAATCAAACTCACATAGCCAAAGCCAAAAACCATGCACAATTTTAAAAAATTGTTACATATTTTTGTAAAATCTATATCTAGAATTGTATTATGGTTGGTATAATCATAATACAATCAAACTCACACAGTTAAAGCCAAAAACTATGCATAATTTAGAATAAAACTCACACAGCCAAAGCCAAAAACTATGCACAATTTAAAAAAAATTGTTACATATTTCTGTAAAATTTTGATCTCTAATTGTATAATGATTGTTACAATCATAATACAATTAGAGATCAAAATTTTACAGAAATATGTAACAATTTTCTTGAATTGTGTAGAATTTTTGGATTAAATATGTGAATTTTTCCTCCAATATTTTTTAATCAAACTCTATGATTCTGTTATCTTCTCTTCTCCTCTTGATGAAAGATCGTGGAGTTTAATTCAAATTGTGGAAGAAAAAAAAGCTCACACACTAAAAAATAAAAACTATGCAAATTCAAAAAACTATTACATATTTATGTAAAATTAATAACTAAAAGTATATTATTCAATTTTGATATTAATTTTATTAAAGTTTTTTTGCATTCTATCATTTTGGAGAAACTAAAAATATACTTATTTCATCATTATATTTTATTTCAGATATATATTAACAAGTAATTTTAGAATTCAAAATTTTTGTGAAAGAAAGTAAGCTACACATAAACACTTCTAACATTATTATTATTCTGAAGAGAGTGTTGTGCAAACTTTCAACCTTTTAACAATTATAAAAAGTAAAAACACATTTCAACATTGAAGACGATGAAAATATATTGAAATAACTAAAGTATATTTAAAAGACATAAATACCTCAATGCATCATCTTAGATTAGATTAAATGTAATGCACCATAATTCTATTGATGCCCTTTAACACTGCTCTATTGAAAGTTAAAAAGTAATTACTTATCAATAATTACTTGATGACAAGTGAAGAGTGAAGGATCCTTTAAATAAAAGTTTTAAGAGGCAAAATCAAGGGTTAGCATTAAGTGGTCAAATGGATAGCTAAGATTGAGTAAGGATTATGACTTGGATCAACAAGTCTGGTAAGGGGATAAGAGTTATCTCAATCAAGGGGAAAATGACAAGTGGTAATAAAAAGATTTGTTGGGATTGGAGGCCTAATGATGTGGATATGTTTAGAATAAATGTGACTTATGGATGGCTTTCTAAAAGAGGTAAAGTTTGACTTTTTGTCATTTATGTGAGAGGTGAAAATTTAAAATTAAACTTTATTGAGATGAGGGAGGTGGTTCAAACAAAGTCAAATTGAAAAGTGACATTTGTCCTTAATGAAGGATTATTGAAAGCATGTGCATTTGTCTATGTGAAGGGGGTGACACATGACAAATGATGGCAAGTTTAGAATTTTGGGGTGGAAAGGGGAATTAATGCAAAATAAAAGAAGAATTTAATTAATTAATTGAGACTACTAATTAGACATTGGAAGAATTGAGAAGGGGAGGCTAAAGTTAAATTAACTAAACTATTTAACTTTTAGAAGAAAATAAAGATATATAATTAATTAAATAAAATTTAATTAATTATGGAAGAAAGGGGAAATTTGGGAAGTAATTAATTAATTAATTATGATCCAATTTGGATGTCTATATTTTGTATTTTGTCTCTCTTTGATATAGCATTGTGTAAATAATGTCATTTCAAAGAACATTTAACTATGTACTAGTGGGATTAGAAGAATAAGCTAAGGGATGATGCCCCCTCGATAATTGTTCAAAAAATAAAAAATTGTAGAAAAATATTTTCAAGTGATGTATCAAAAAGGGAAGAAGAAAGTTAGACAAGAGTGAGAATGAGATTAACATAAAAAAGAATGGAGAAACTAGGTGAAGAGTTGAATAGGGCATTGGCAATTACAACCATCATAAAAGGTCCCCTAGAGTTGGGGGCCTAAAAATAGGCTCACGGGCTCCACTTCAAGTCATTTTTACATAGATTTGGAGACAAGTGAGGGATAGAAAAGGAAAGAGATGACACAAATTCCTTGTTACACACAATGAGCATAACGAGCTTGAGAGTTCCAGTGATTAGTCAACAAAGGCAATGTGGCGAGTATTTTATCTTAGGCCTCAAGGGGTGGTTGGGGAGTCATAAATGTAGGTAAATATGCATATGCATGGCTAGGAAATGTAGGTTCCATTTTATAAAAATATTATTAGGCTCACATTTTATGTTCCCACTCATGTTGAAAATATGCCTACATAGAAAATCCATATTCACATCACATTAAATGATGCCTAGATTTAGGGAAAAAATGCTAATGCAAAGATGCACTAGTGCTAAGGGATTAGATGCTTGCATGTGATAAATTAGCACATATGCAAGATGGTTCTTTAATGTGAGAAAATAACATTCAAGGAAATAAAAGATATGCTTGCTCTCAAAAGAATGTGTGCACAAGGTAAAGACACACTAGCACCAAGTAAAATGCTTGAATAGGAAGAATTGACACTTACATAAAAAATGACCTACATACACTTAGGATATAGGGAAATTAAAATGATTTTGATAAAAAAATCTAGTATTAGGTGTTGGGTAGATATAGGAGTTGTTGTCAGTGTTGTTGACATAGGAGCATCAACTAAGGGTTATGACTTAGTCCTTGTATTGACTTGAAGATGTTGATGAGGATTGGTTGCATAGATGATGAGATTATTTTATATATCAAGGACACCCTGTATTAGAGCACATTGAGCTATGATGTCAATATTGATCAAGAGGTGACATGACAACACAAAAAACTTCCACCGATTGATAAGAGAGGCTACAATAATACTGGAGGATTTGTGGTGTATTTTTTAGCTACCCATCTAGAAAGAGTTAGTAGAGTATGAATTTATGGGTTCTAGGGGTGCTTTGGAGAGAGAATCCATGCCATTTGAATTGTCGGTTTAAGGGGTAGAGATGGGTTTGGATATTGGTAAAAATAGATTTATAGTGTTATCAATAGTTTTTTAGGGTTGATTGTGGGAGTCTTGGCTCTAGAAAAGAGTTCACAAGAATTTCCCATTAGCTAGGCAAATGTTTTAGATAGGATGTTGTCAGAGTTAGTTTTATTTCTATTAGGGCCATCCATCTTGGTAGAGTTGTATCAATAGATGCACTTGATTATATGTTGAGATGGTTGGAGCCTAGGTTGTGGAGTAATATTGTTGTATATCTGAGCATACAAGAACATTATTATCCTAAAACTAATGATAGATAGGGTTAGAGAGCTAGATGTACCCTATTTTTTTAGTTATACTAAATTCATGAGACATCATCATGTGAGAGACATTACTTATTAGTAAAGGTTCATTGATGACATGGACACATTCATCTGGTAGCCATGGAGGGAGTGTGAGGATTGGATGATGATGTATTTTGCATGCCCTATAGTCAACACATGCACTACCTAGTTGGAAGGACAAGTAGCATTTAATTGAGAAGTACTTACCATATCAAGTATTGAGGTAAATTAGACTGGTATAAGGGGTTCCTATTAGGAATAGTCCCAAGAGATAACTGAGAGGGGGGGTGAATTAGTTATCTACACGATTCAATTCTTTATCCAATTAAGTATACTTAAACATACAACATAAACACAATGAAAGAACACAAGAACATAACACCAATATTTTGGTTACGGGGAAACCCAACTAGGTAAAAACCCTGGTGGGAATTGACACCCACTAATATTCTGCACTAGAGTATTATGATCCTTGTTAGAAGATCCTTAACCCTATTAGGAGTTGATTTACAATATATTTAGTACAGTAGACTTGGTCAAGGGTCGAACCCTATTAGGAGTCTTTTACAATTGTCCCTATTAGGGGAGAGGACGCACTATCTGAGAGCTCACTTCTCAAAGGGGCGAAGGCTACAACCTTTTGAATAACAGATACACACTATATCTGGATCTTGGTGAACTACGCTTTGACCTGCTATCTGGATTAGTTCCAATGTATAGCACAAGTACTTTACTTGGTCACATAGACCTTCTTCTGATGGTTCAACACTTCGCACACTCTGCTCTGCTCTGCTTAATCAACTATGAACCACACTTCAGCAATAACAAATGACTGCCTATAAATATCTTTCCTCTAAATGATATAATCAAGTCGGCCTATTAGGACCACCTTGAAATCACATTAGAGAAACCACAAAAAACTCTAATAAACATTATGTTGGCTCTACTATGCATGCAACACATTCTGGGACTTGTCCAATAAGACAATTGTAGACGCACGCTACACACTGTCGGCTCTACCAAAACAACTGGAACTTTCTTTGTAAGTTGAATTAACTCATGCTCTCATAACCATAACTCTCCTCTAAGCTTAAATCCAAGGGTGCATACCCACAAGATAGGTGCAACTACATAACCAATAAAATCTCTGTCGACTCTTCTGAATAAACACAAGAAACTATTGCTGGCGAATAGTGACTGCATAACTTCACTTCTACTCATCCAAAAACTATGCTTCCATAATTGAAACATCACTAACATGTCTTCAACATAAATCCAAGTGCACAAGGCTCCATGATAATTGTATGGACAACCATACACAGAACACCGCCTGTAACTCTGTCAGGAACACTGCTGACACAATGCTGCTATATAACTGTCTGTACTAACAGTTAACCTTTGCGCCCATGATATCATGCTGATATCATGTCCATGCTTCATATACTCAAGGCTTACTACATAAGACTTCTACGCATGCTACTTTCCATATGTTGTCATCAATGACAAACATACAATCAGTACTGGCTTGCTGACAAATCTCCAACAATCTCCCCCTTTGGCATTGATGGCAACATGTGGAATGAAAAACCACCACCAACCCAAATGAACATTTCTTTTATAACATTCTCCATTTCCTCATCAAAACTCCCCCAAAGATGAATCCTCCATCTACTACAATATTTTCTAATATTCTCCATTTCCTCAACTGTACTTCTGTCAAAACTGAATACTGCTCCCCCTTAGTATATTAGTCCTCCTTTTACTACTATTTTTCATGACTCTATATATTACTCCCCCTTTGACATCAATGGAAAAGGGCGTCATTCATTTTAAGCACCGGTACTACTCCAGAGGTAGAGTAGTCAACCTTCCATCAGTCCTAGAGGACTGACCATTCCTTCTTTCTTCTAAACAAAATCAGGGAAGGGAATGACTCCCAACGTTTCCTTGAGACACTCAAAAGTTGTTAGGAATAAGGTGTCTCAACCTTGGATAATTCCTATTCTTATTATTTGTTTTGTAAAATGTATTTCTTGCAAATAATGTTGATGTGTCGGCATCTTGAATTGTGTGTAAGGAGATCATGGCTAAAACGGTTATGACAGATTCCTATGACACGTAAGAGCTATGTCAGGAAGATTCAATGACAGGTGAAGACATGTGGCAACTGATAAATTTGAGTACTGTACACTCTTCCCCAATCGTGGGGATCCTATTTTCTTAGAGAATGGAAAACCCTAATACGGTTATCTTTGGGAGTAGCCCTAAAAAGTGAAGCGCATGATATAAGCTTTTTTTTGGGTTGCAAAGAGATATGATGCGAGTGTATTGTTGGAAAATTTTATACTGCCATGATTTGTCTTTAAGGGTTTCAAAATCTTCTGAAAGAACTTGCATTGCAAGTGTATTGTAAGCTGTAATAGTTTTGATCAATACATTGTGTAGGTTTTGGAGTATTGGGGTTTTTACCGAAAGGTTTCCCTAGGGTATATCATTGTGTTCTTCTCTATTTTTCTGTATGTATAGTATGTGGTTGCAATATCTTTGTTAAAGTAGTTAACGAATCTGAAATTGTAAAGATTTATAAGAATTTGCACGATACTCTCCTATAGAGATTAGCGTAGGAAGCTATTTCCGCACCTAAGTTTCCTTACAAAAGTATCCTTAGGTAAGGGCTTTGTGAATATATCTGCCAACTGATCTTTAGTGCTCACATAGTCCAACTTGACTTCTTTCTCTGCCACTTTCTCTCTTAGGAAATGATACCTGATCTCAATGTGCTTTGTCTTTGCATGCATCACAAGGTTCTTTGACATATTGATAGTGCTAGTGTTATCACAGTGAATAACAATAGGATAATAAATCTGAATTCCAAAATTTTTTATCATTTTCTTGATCCAAACAATTGTAGAAAAATTCAAGGCTGCTGCAACATACTCCACTTCTGTTGTTGACTGAGAAATACAATTTTGTTTCTTGCTTGTCCAAGTGACAAGTCTATCACCAAGAAACACTGCTCCTCCTGAAGTACTCTTTCTGTCATCAACACACCCTGTCCAATCTGCATCAGTGTACACATGAAGTTCAACATTTTTTGAATTAGGATACCATAGATCATAATCTATAGTGCCCTGCAAGTATTTGAATATTCTTTTTACTGCCATAAGGTGACTTTGGTTAGGTTCTGCTGCAAATCTTCCAACTATGCCAACTGCATTTGAAATATCAGGTCTAGTCTGAGTAAGATATATAAGTTTACCAATCATAGATTTATACAATGTTATATCTACTGCTGGTGAGTCATCTTCTTTTGTAAGCTTGCATCTAGTGATCATAGGGGTTCCTACTCGCTTGCAATCATCTATCTTGAATTTCTTCAGTATCTCTTTCACATATTTTGACTGATTAATAAAAATTCATTTTTTTGTCTGCTGCACATTTAGTCACAAAAAGTATTTGATAGGACCAGTCATACTCATCTCAAACTCATTCTGCATTTCTTTGGCAAATTCTGCACTTAGTTTGTCATTACCTCCAAAGATAATGTCATCAACAAATATAGCTATAAGTAGTAAACCTTCAGATGTCTCTCTAATGAATAGATTACAATCTGCTGCTCCTTTCTTGAATCCAATCTTTGTTAGATGTCCATCTAGTCTCTCATACCATGCTCTAGGGACTTGCTTAAGTCCATAGAGGTCCTTCTTCAATCTGCATACCATATCAAGTCTGTCTGATAAGGTGAATCCTTCCAGCTGCTCAATGTATACTTCTTCTTTCAAATCTCTATTTAGGAATGCTGACTTGACATCCATCTGATAAACTTTAAAGTTTTTGACTGTAGCATAAGCTAGAAATAACTTAATAGCTTCTAATCTACTCACAGGTACAAATGTGTCTGAATAATCAATGCCTTCTCTTTGCGCATATTCCTTACATACTAATCTTGCTTTATTTCTTACTACTGTACCATCTTCATTCATCTTGTTTCTAAATATCCACTTTGTTCCAATCACATTCTTATCACTAGGTCTTGGGACCAATTCCCAAGTGTTATTCTTAATAATCCGATCAAGTTCTTCTTTCATAGCATCATGCCAATCTGAATCATTACATGCATCTTCAACACTTAAAGGTTCAATCTGAGATAGTAAACATACCGCTTCACTGCTAGCTGAGTTCTTTGCTTGTGACCTTGTTAAGAATTTTCCGCTCTGATCTCCAATGATGTCTGTCTTGGAATGATTTCTTGATGTAAACTTTGGAAATTTAGGTGATGTTGACTTATCAGCCTTAGGAGTTTCTTCTTCACTTGTCTCAGGGTCATTGAATAACACATCAATACTGTCAAACATTTCTTCAATAACTGTCTCACTAGTGGAGGGTTTGGGTTCTGCTTCAATCATGGGTGAGTAATCATGATATCTTTCTTGAATCATAAAATTTTCATCAATCTTTACATGGGCACTTTCAATGATCTTTTTCAATCTTAAATTGAAACATCTATAAGCTTTACTTTTAGTAGAGTAACCAAGAAAAATACCTTCATCACTTCTTGCATCAAACTTGCCTACTGCTTTATCCCCCTTGAAGTAGCACTTGCTTCCAAATATTTTGGAGTATTTTACTGTGGGAACATTACCAAACCATAGCTCATATGGTGTTTTGTCAGTGCCTGGCCTTAATTGAATTCTATTGATGGTATAGACTGATGTATTGACCGCATCTCTCCAATAGGTGTGTGCAACTTTTCCTTCTACCATGATGGTGCGCGCTGTATCAAGGATGATCCTATTCCTTCTCTCTATAATTCCATTATGCTGAGGGGTTATAGGTGCACTTAACTATCTCTTTATGCCATGTTCTTTGTAGTACTCATAGAATCTGTCAGAGGTGAATTCTCCTCCTCTATCGGATCTCAAACATTTTATCTTTAGTCCAGATTCATTCTCAACCTTAGCTTTGAATATTTTGAACTTCTCAAATGCTTCTAACTTATCTTTCAAGAACACAACCCACATCATTCTACTATAATCATCAACAAACAAAATTAAATACCTTTCACCATAGTATGATCTTGTTTGAGTTGGACCACATAGGTTTGTATGAATTAGATCCAACTTGTTCTCTACTGAATTCTACTTGCTCCTGAATGAATTTCTAACATGCTTTCCCATTACACATTCCCTGCATATAGTATCAACTGGCTTTGCTATGCTAGGTAGATCTCTTACTGCCTTCACATTGCTTATCTTTACTATGTTATCAAAGTTGATATGACATAGTCTTTTATGCCACAACCAACTATCATCAACTTTAGCAACAAAACAACTTGCTTCTGAATTGAGTTGAAAAAAATTACCTCTTGTCTTTGAGCTTGATGCATTCATAACACCATCTTTGTTGTTAATGATGCATTTGTCATCTTTGAACTCCAACTGATAGCCTTTTCCAAGTAACTGTCCAACACTGAGAAGGTTATGTTTCAAACCATCAACATAAAGAACATCACCAGTACTATTCTTTCCATCCAAGGTGATGGCTCGTCTACCAACTATTGGTTTAGGAGTGTTGTCTCCAAATCTGACCATATCGCCATTGTATTTGTGTAAATGAAAAAACCTGCCTTTATCACCTGTCATGTGATGTGAACAACCACTATCTATAATCCAGTCTGTCCTTATGCCAGCTTGTGAAATCAATGCTAGCTCTTGTTCCTCTTTCTTATCATCTTGAGATATCCTTTTATTCATCTTGTCTATAATAGAAATGAATCCAATTTCTTCTTCACCAGATTCTTCATCTGAAACTCCATCTCCAACATAGTAGCATTCCTTAGAATACTTAGGCTTGTAATCCTTTTTGAACTATCTAGCTCTAGTAGGACACTTAGATGCAAAGTGACTGATCTTATTACATGAAAAGCACTTAAATGGTAATTGACCTTCATATTTTTCTTTTCCTCTCTTTTCTCTTTTGGCAATCATAGCAATGAAATCATCTAGTGTTTTCTCTTCATCATCATCATCAAAATTACCAGAAGTGTTTGCAAATTTCTTACCATGAACTGTTGCTTTGAAGGCTGTTTCACTCTTTGGTTATGTCTTCAATATTGAAATCTCAAAAGTTGAGATTTTGCTGATCAAAGTCTCTCTCTTGAAATTAGATTTAAGCTCCATGGTCTCATCAAGGATGTTGATCTTGCTTTCATATTCAGGAGTAAGAGTAGTCATCAACTTGTCCATAATGTCCTCCTCTGAAATCTCTCCACCATTGTTTTTGATTGCAACAACTGCTTCATTTATCCTTTGATTATAAGCTCTAATGTTTTCTTTAGGCAGCATCTCTAATGCATTATGTCTTTTCTTCCATGTCTTTCTATGTGCATCCTTTTCTTGTTTGTCTCCTTCAAATGTCTTCTAGGTGCTTCCATATTTTGTGGGCTGTATCTACCTTTTTTATTTATGAAAACTCACCATTAGATAGGGCACTGATAAGGGCTTCTTTAGCAATAGCATTCTGATGAAACAATTCCTTTTGCCTATCAGTAGCATCATCTTGTGCAAGGTCTTCAAGGGTAGGTATCTTGGCTGCTTTGATAGTCACATCAAAAACTTCAAAACCAATGCACTGCAAATGGGTCACATCTTGTTCTTCCAATCAAGATAATTCTCTCCATCGAACTTAGGACTTTCTTTCCTGAAGTACACCATTTGATCAAACTCAAGCTATTAAAATTTCTCTCCGAGGCACTTGGCTTTGATACCAATTGTTAGGAATATTCCCAAGAGATAACTGAGAGGGGGGGTGAATTAGTTATCTACAAGATTCAATTCTTTATCCAATTAAGTATACTTAAACATACAACATAAACACAATGAAAAAACACAAGAACACAACACCAATATTTTGGTTACGGGGAAACCCAAATAGGTAAAAACCCCAGTGGGAATTGACACCCACTAATATTCTGCACTAGAGTATTATGATCCTTGTTAGAAGATCCTTAACCCTATTAGGAGTTTCTTTACAATATATTTAGTATGGTAGACCTAGTCAAGGGTCAGACCCTGTTAGGAGTCTTTTACAATTGTCCCTGTTTGGGGAGAGGATGCACTGTCCGAGAGCTCACTACTCAAAGGGGCGAAGGCTACAACCTTCTGAATAACAGATACACACTATATCTAGATCTTGGTGAGCTGTGCTTTGACCTGCTATCTAGATCAGTTCCAATGTATAGCACAAGTACTTTACTTGGTCACATAGACCTTCTGATGGCTCAACACTTCACACACTCTGCTCTGCTCTACTTAATCAACTATGAACCACACTTCAACAATCACAAATGACTGCCTATACATATCTTTCCTCTAAATGGTATAATCAAGTCGACCTATTAGGACCACCTTGAAATCATATTAGAGAAACCACAACAAACTCTAATAAACATTTTGTCAGCTCTACTATGCACACAACACATTCTGGGACCTATCTAATAAGATAATTGTAGACGCATGCTACACACTGTCGGCTCTACCAAAACAATTGGAACTTTCTCTATAAGCTAAATTAACTCATGTGCTCATAACTGAACATCAATAACTCTCCTCTAAGCTTAAATCCAAGGGTGCATACTAATGTAGGGGCATCCAAGGTTAAGGCAGGGGCATTTTGTGTCCTCGTTAAACTGCATGGAGTGTTTGTGTTTTGGCCGGTTTTTACTCGGTTGCAGCCTTGACCGATGGTCTCGGTCATTGAAGGAAGCTTGATCACTGAAGGAACTCTGTAGTCTCTAGCACTCGGTGAAATGGTTGCTCAGTCATTCCTGCGGTGCTTGGTCGATACTGGTGGTTGGTGATGCCTGGCTTGCTCAGTAATTTTACTATTGCTTGGTAGTTCAGACTTACTGACTGGAGTTCTGTGTGATTTGTGAGCTGACTTGGTGAATTAATTGTTGGTAGCCATTCTCTTTGGTTGACATGTAGAATTAAATGTTTGTATACATTTGTAAGCTGACTTGTATGGCATTTAATTATTTTTTTTGGAGAGTTAAGGGTTTCATCCAGCCGACTTGTGGTTGATGATTAGTATTTAAGGAGAGCTTGGGTAGATGTTTTGAGGGGAGAGACTTGGAGAACTGAGAATGAAGAGAGGTTCATGACTTGGAAAAATTAGTGAGTCAAATTTGAGGTTTTGAAAGCTAGAGTTGGTGAAGTTGTGGAAAAGTTCTTGATGTTCTTGCAGATTAGATTGTAATCTGATAGTCCTTTGTAGAAGAGCTAGGGGTTTGCATACTTGGAGACAAGGAGATTGCTTGGAGGCTTGCGGGCCTAAGTTTAGATCTTCCTTAGGGTTTCCATCAACTTCTGATTGTCTTCAAAGCTGAACTAGCTGAGTTGGTATTGGATATGGTTGTGGATCTTGCAAAATTGTTTCATTTTGTATTTGTCCCTAACCTGGAAGGCCTTGCAGTCGGGCATGTTAATGTATATTGATTGAAACATTTGTGGTGTTGTCTATTTTGTTGAGTATTTTGCTATGTAATTCTTTTGGCTACAAGGTTTGGATTGTCCTTCATTGGATCCACCATCCTTGACTGCATAAGGTGGTATCAGAGTGAATTTATGTTCCTGCTAGAGTGAAATTTTGATCTTGTTGAAGCAGAAGTTTGACCTAGCAAGGCTGATCTTGTGAAGTTGATCTTGTTAGAGTAGAGAATGTGCACAATCTAGATTAAAGATCCAAAGCACTGAACTTGTGAAATTGTGCCCTAGTTGTTTACAAGGTTGTAGGTTGAGATTTGACTTGTTGCAACTTGGAAATTGTTACAAGGTGGTTGGTGAGGGTTTGTTGCAGAGGATTTCTCTTATCTTTAAGGATGCCTCTGAGAAGATTGGACCCTAGAGTTATTTTTGATCTTTGTGATACTGTTGAATCCCTAATCATAGAGAAGGTGAAATCAGATTTTAGATCTGAGTTGGAATTGATGAAAAATGATATGGTCACCGAGATCATAAGAACTATGGCTGGTATACCTTGGAATGTTGGTACTGAGGATGGCTATGAAGAAGCTACTGAAGAATTTGAAACTACTGGATCTACTGGTGATGACCAGAGGAACATATCTGGTGAAGACAGAATTGCTCGGTTGCCTAGATCTGCTGCTCAGTTTACTAATTACCGAATGGAAGTTTCTACTTTCTCTAGTACTTTGAAACCTGACAATCTGATCGATTGGATTGGTGAACTTGAAGATTTCTTTGAGCTAGAAGAAATTGAAGATCCTCTTCGAGTGAGATTGGCATGGACAAAGTTGAAAGGACATGTTGCTCTTTGGTGGAAAGAGCTACAAAGAGACTGAGAAGATGAAGGTGAAAAAAAGATCAATTGGTGGAGATTGAGGGTGACTAAGTTGAAAGATAAGTTCATACCAGATGACTATGAGCTTGAGTTGTTTAAGAAGTTGTAGAATCTGAAGTAGAAGGAATTGTCTATTGAAGATTATACCGAGGAGTTCTACAAACTTACTATTTGGTCTAGACACTGAGAGATTGGTAAGGAAAAGGTAGCTCGGTATGTGAATGGTCTGAGATTCAATATTCAGGATGAGCTTGGTATGCTGAAGATTGATTCTATTGAAGATGCTTATCATTATGCTCTGAAGGCAGAAGATAAGTTGAAGAGGAAACAACCTAGTAACTCCTGAGGGAAAGAAAAGATTGATCACTCGGTGAAGGAGAAACTAAGTGATGTAGAAGATGAATGAAAACCTGGGGAACCTAAGAAGAAGATAGGTAGAGTTATCTTTAAGGGTACTTTCTATAACTATGGAGAGGAAGGACACCATTCTTTTGAGTGTACATAGAAGAAGGTTGATCAACAAACTACTATGATGAATGAGAACATTCAAAATGAGCTTGAATTAGAGAACTTGCTGCTTTGGTGAACATTGCTCGGTACAAAGGATGAACCTTGTCAAAGGAGTAACTTGTTTAGGACCCGATGCAAGACTGGAGGTAAACTCTATGATGTTATTGTTGATAGTGGTAGCACTGATAACCTTGTTACTGAGGACCTGGTTCAGAAACTTGGTTTGAGTAGAATGAAACATCCTTGTCCTTAAAGGCTTGGCTGGTGTGAAGATGTTCATGCTTTGGAAGTTAGAGAACAATGTTTCATTGATGTTTAGATTAGCCATTACAAGGATCTTGTGCTTTGTGACATTTTGAAGATGAATAGTTGTGATATATTGCTCAGTAGACCTTGGTAGTATGATTGTAGAGCTATTTGTGATTGTGTAAGAAATGTGTTTACTATTGAGAAGAATGATAGGAAGTTTTCACTGATGCTTTTAATGGATGCAACACTTGGTAGGAGAAGCTTGAGTATTGGTAGCCGAGTTGAGGTTGTGGATCTTGAGAAAATGAATGATTAGTGTGAAGAACCAACCTATACATTGTCTAGAAAAGACTTGAAGAGACAAAGGAAGCTGAAGTGGAAGACTTTGCAAGCAGAAAAGGTGGAGGACTTGTATGTGAAGAACCAGTTTGGGATTTATGTGTTGAATCCTGAAAGATGTTCTTCTCACATATGAACATCTTTTGGAACCTGGGGTGTCTAATGCAGGGGCATCCAAGGTTAAGGTAGGGACATTCTATATCCTCAGTAAATTGCATGGAGTGTTTGTGTTTTGGCCGATTTTTACTCGGTTGCAGCCTTGACTGACGGTCTCAGTCATTGAAGGAAGCTCAGTTACTGAAGGAACTTGGTAGTCTCTGGTGCTTGGTGAAATGGTTTCTCGGTCATGCCTGCGGTGCTCGGTCGATACTGGTGGTCGGCGATGCTTGGCTTTCTTGGTAATTTTACTATTGCTCGGTAGTTCAAACTTACCGATTGGAGTTCTGTGTGATTTGTGAGCCGACTTGGTGAATTAATTGTTGGTAGCCATTGTCTTGGGCCGACATGTAGAATTAAATGTTTGTATACATTTGTAAGCCGACTTGTAGGGCATTTAATTATTTGTTTTGGGGAGTTAAGGGTTTCATCCAGCTGACTTGTGGCTGATTATTAGTATTTAAGGAGGGCTTGGGTAGATGTTTTGAGGGGAGAGACTTGGAGAACTAAGAATGAAGAGAGGTTCATGACTTGGAAAACTTAGTGAGTCAATCTGAGGTTCTGAAAGCTGGAGTTGGCAAAGTTGTGGAAAATTTCTTGATGTTCTTACAGATCAGATTGTAATCTGATAGTCCTTTGTAGAAGAGCTAGGGGTTTGCATACTTGGAGACAAGGAGATTGCTTGGAGGCTTGCGGGCTCAAGTTTAGATCTGCCTTAGGGTTTCCATCAATTTTTTATTATCTTTAGAGATGAAATAGCTGAGTTGGTATTGGATCTGGTTGTGGATCTTGCATAATTATTTCATTTTGTATTTAGCCCTAACCCAGAAGGCCTTACAGCTAGGAATGTTAATGCAAATTGATTGAAACATTTGTGGTGTTGTCTATTTTGTTGAGTATTCCACTGTGTAATTCTTTTGGCTACAAGGTTTGGACTGTCCTTCATTGGATCCACCATCCTTGACTGCATAACATACCCACAGGATAGGCACAACTACATAACCAATAAAATCTCTGTCGGCTCTTCTGAATAAACACAGGAAACTGCTGCTAGCGAATAGCGACTACATAACTTCACTTCTACTCATCCAAAGACTATGCTTCCATAACTAAAACATCACTAATATGTCTTCAACATAAATCCAACCGTGCAAGGCTCCATGATAACTATACGGACAACCATACACAGAACACTGCCTGTAACTCTGTCAGGAACACTGCTGACACAATGCTGCTATATAATTGTCTGTACTAATAGTTAACCTCTGCGCCCATGATATCATGCTGATATCATGTCCATGCTTCATATACTGAAGGCTTACTGCATAAGACTTCTATGTATGCTACTTTCCATATGTTGTCATCAATGACAAATATACAGTCAGTACTAACTTGCTGGAAAATCTCCAACAGTTCCTACATCAATGCCCATATTTGTTAAAGTAATTTACGAGTTAGGGTTTTGTGGTGTACTAGTGGAGGCCAATGTGGTCTAAAATGACTAGATGAAAACACCAATAATGGCATGGGTCCTATAGATATATTTTATTAGTGTAGGGATAACTATAGAGTATGATGCATGGTGTGCTACACATAAGACAACTTGGTTGACCCTATTAGTAGTGTAGGTAGCAGTAGGAGGAGAGAGATATGAGCATGATGTTGATGGGATGATGATAGTTGTTAGGTACAATAGAGAGTGGGGGGAGATATAGAGGATATGAGACAAGGGTGGCAACAAGAAGTTGAGTCCACTTTTTGGCAAAAAAGTAGAATGTATTTTCCTATTTTTAAAAATAATTTGACCCGTTTGACCTAAACATTTGAAGCACTTAGAGATTGAATCTAAAAAAAACAAGTAATAGGAATTATAGTACTCAAAGTATACTTTTCAAATTCATAATTTATTTGAATACCCAGATGAAACAAATCAATTTTCAATAGGTATTACTGAAAACCACATTTTAAAAGTCACTTTTTAGGACCATACCATGCCCATGTACGACACACATAATTTGACCTAAATAAAATTATTTATCTAATCGTTTTGGAAAATGGTATGTAATACAGTAAAGATTGATGACAATATTTTTTTAATAATTTTTTCTGAATATTTTATTATTATTAATTCTTTATTGGGCATAATTGATATTTTTAAAACTCCTCATGTAAGACAAGCATAATTTGACCTAAACTTATGATGCAGGAGCATCTCGGGTCCTTGGCAATCCTGTGTCACCAAAAAAGATGTTTGAAGTTTTATGTGTTGCTCGATTCCTTCTTTGACCAAGTTGGTTTGGTGTTGCTCAGTTTCCTTTGTTCACTGGTGTTGGTCGGTTATCTCTCTAGTGCTCGGTGAATTTCCCTGGCACTCGGTGATGCTTGTCTGGCACTCGATTATCCTTGCTTACTGAGTTGTTTATTTTGGATTTATGTTGAGGCTGACTTGTGTAATTAATTTTGGTCATGGATTTAATGATGGTATCTATCATTGAGAAGCATGTGGACCTAGGTCTAGTCGTTCCTTCCATTGATGGTGGATCTGAAGGCCAACTTGATTCGGTAGCCTCTTGTATAAATGTAATTGTTTGGTTAGAGTTTAGGGAGTAAGTTTTGATAGAAGATAGAAGATAGAAGATTAGAGATTATTGGAAAATCCTCGCATGTTGGAGGACTTCTGTACTTGATTTTAATATCTAGACTAAATCAGGAAGGCCTTATAGCCCGATATGTATGAATCAAACTGAAGATAATATATGAAAGATATCTGCATTCTCTCTCTCACTGTTGTGTTGTTGCTTCCACATGTGATCTTTGCAAGATGGATTTGGTTAGGGTGTGCCTTTGGCCCCTCTCCCCATCCTCCCTTGCATCAACTTATTATTTCTTGATTCTAATTTTTTAAAGTGTATAGAATTGTCTATAGTTTGATGCCATATAATTTTTTTTTCAAAAAATGCATAAATAAAAAAGTTATTAAAATAAGAAGAAAGCTTATTATTTCAAGGTTCTACACTTGTTTCAGTAGAAAGTAATTGAAAAATAAGATAATTAATTAAATTTTAAAACAAATTGCATATTTGGAATCTACATAGTCTCATCTATAATGCTTTTTTTTGTCAAAATATTCTGTAGAAAATGTACTCAAATATTTGTCCAAACCGTGTATTTTGTTTGAACAATGAGATGGCCTACAAGGTGTAGGTCAAACTAGATCCAAGGCTATGGTTTGGTTAACAAAGACTTTTTCCCAAACCAAAACCCAAAGCTATTCTCGGGATGGTAATTCAAATTTTATAAAATGAGGTCGCATTTATGGAATGGGGTCACATATAGAACAAGACCACATTCCATTTTTTAATTTTTATAATGTTTTGTGGAACAAGATCACATTTTCTACAACAAGATCACATTTTGTAAAATGGGGTCACATTTTGTAGAATGGGGTCCCATTTTTTAGAACGAGGTCACATTTTATTTTTGTAGAATGTGACCTTGTTCCTAGTTGTGGGCCTAGGACCCTGAACCTAAACGTGACCCCGTTCTATTTTTGTGTAACCTATTTTGTAGAGCTGATTTTTAGAAAAATGATTGTGTGTAAAAGTTCTCCCACAAGTGTACTCAACTTCTTTCACTTATCCATAAGAGAGGAGGCAATTAAAGAGGACAAGGATGTGGATAAAAGGGATGACTAACTAGACTTAGGAGGATATGAAGGAGATGACAAGGATATACAAGTACAACTTGAAATCATGATGTTAGAACATGATTAGTTGAGAGTAGAGAAGACTAGGCTTAGGTAGAATAATATACTCTACTAGTAGTAAGGTATATTTTGTAGGCTAAGGTTATAAGATTATAGAGTTTAGTAGTTGGAGGCTAGGAAAGAGAAATAACTAAACTATATATAGTGATCAAAGTAGAATTTCACCTAATTAACAACAACATAGGTAGATGTGACTCATTTGATACATGAGAGAGATGTGGCGAGGTAGGTGATAGTAGAAAAAAATACTATCAAACATTGTACAATCTCAAAGAGATGTAGCCCAGGAAATACAAGAGAAACAATATTACCGTACTACCTAAGCAAAGAGAGTCTAGTTATGTTAAGAATATCAAATCACAAAGGCCATTGTTAGGTAGATCAGGGCCATCGGTTGGTATGATACCATCCCCTCTTTTAGATATCTTTCACAATGGATTACTAGCACATTCAAAGGGCAAGAGCACTAGTTATAGGTGCTTAGAGATATCTAGATTTAATTACATGCCTATGGGAATCATATTTTTTATATTTTGTAGAAATGTTTTGAGATGTATATGATTTATACATTGTATTAGGATATCTTTATGACATTATATATATGATGATTCATTTTTTGATATCATATATTCTATGGATGGTTATGCATATGATTATGGTTTATACTATTTATTTATGGTGATGGATGCACTTATTATGATGGGATACCTATGAAATGTGTTTTTATGGATAATGTGAATGTAAATGCAAATGGTAAAGATTAATAGAAAATGATAGTATTTGGTCATGTAATATGTGATGGATATATGATATATGTCATGGGTATGATGATGACTATTTTTTTGTCATGGTACAAAGTGTTAGTAGGTAGGCTAAGGATGATAGTTGTAGGATTGGTAATAGGATTGAGAAGGGAGATTGGTTAGGGGTTGATTAAATGAAGTGATGGAAAAAATGAAATGGAAAATATAGAAGCCTTAGGATGAATTATAATCACAAATTAGGCAAGATATAATGGATGAGAGATATGATAGGTTGGAATGAATGGATATAATATTATGTTGAATATGCGGTGAGAAATCCTAAATTTAATGTAGTGAAAAAAAGTGTGAATGATATATAAGACCATAGAGAAAAGGTAACCTTTTCACAAACTTAATTCCTAAATAAAAGGTTGTTCTAATGTATATAAGACAAGTTATAATCTTAAGAAGTGGACTTTGAAATATGAAGATATCCTAGCACACACAAGTCTTTGGCATAGATTTGGAGGGCCTTTATAAATAACCATCAACATATTAAAGGAATTCCACATATTCAACATGATAATCGGCCTTGGCGAGTCACACAAAGAACAACTACAAATAAAATACATAAAAAATACCATGTCCAATTATATGCCAATCAAAAGACACTTAGATATAGATAGATCTAGGTACTATTAAATAGGTTTATTCATGAATTAAAAGATAAATAAATGAAAAAAACTTACTGATAAACATATTATATATAGTCAACATATCTCTTGCCAAAAGGTAGGTGGGTGATGATTGTAGGATTTTACTTGACATGGGAAAGATACATCCCTACGGGCTTAGATGATTAGGTAGATATGGATGGTAGGTGAAGGGATATAATGGATTTTCAATATTCACCAAGAAATTTTATGTGTGATTTTACAATTTTAGTGTCATAATTTTTACTCCTTTAATTAATGAATCCAACTTACACTCTGCTAGTACTCATTTTAGTCTTCCATTCCTCCAAGAAATTTTGGGACCATTTATAACTTTAAATTAATATTCAATTCAAGAATATGAGTCTTATTTTTTTAAAAAAATCTCAACACTTTCCTCTTTGGGCCCTTATTTTAGCATGTCCTTTATTTTATATCATCTCAAACTTATATAGGGTTTTATCTTATTTTTAATTTCAATGCACTAAATTGACCACTTCAATGTTTTCAGTCCTAATATTAATTTAACATATATATTAGGGCCCTATTATCTTTCTTTCCTTAAAAATTGGGCCTATTTTTCTTATACACGATCAATTATTGACATAGTTTGCGATTACCTAAATAGTTCAACAATTTGGCTAAAATTTTGGGAGTATATTGTTTCAACTTTGACATTTCAAAATATAGAAATGAAGTTGGGATATGATCATTAAAAATTGGCCAAAATGAAAAATTACCTTGAGAACCTTATATAAGGCATCACTCCTAGTTCATTTCATCATCTCTCATTCACAAGTTTATTCCAAGAGTAATTATTATTCTCAAGAGAAGTCTGATTTTAAGGAGTGACAAGCTACAACAAGTCATCTTCAATTATGTGTTCATGATTGATTTTATGATGATTTATCATGTTATTTCATCAACATTTGGATGATTTATCCTAAGAGCATTTCATCATCAATCAAATGCATAATCATTTCATTTGAGTATTTAAATTCAAGCATTTGATTTAGATTTAGCCTCTACCCTAGAAAGGATAAGATTTGATTTTGATAATCATTTTTTTAGGCTTGATTCCTAGCCTAGGCTTTGAATTAGGTAAGCCCCAATACATCCCAACATCATTTTTCTTTCTTTGTGTACAATTACAGGTTTAGAAATAGGTTTTAGGCCTAGTTCGCAAGTACACATGTTATGATTTAGGTTCCATCAACCTTGTAAATAATTTAATTTAATATTTTCTTGATGTGTTTTGCAATTTAACCATAACCGGTTAAACTATTTAACCGATGGTGGTGAAAGGGACTGTGCAAAGGAAAATTTACTTTTACCATTTGTCCTCTAGGAAAAGGACAAAATAGCCAGGTGCTATCTCTTGGAATATTCTAGTTTGAGGTGTTTGGACACTTGTCAATAATTTTACGAGCATTTATAAAGGTTATGAAAAGTGTCATAAGATTATATGACAACACCTATGATGGTTTCTAACATAATCTCTCCACATGTGTACATGCATGAGAGATGTCTTATGAAAAATTGTAAAAGCATATGTAAATTGTTATTTTGGGTGGATTTGACTCATTCCAAGGAGATAGAAATAAGTTTTTTTAGTTGGTTTTGTAGCCTCCTTTTTGGTTATACCACAATAGAATTCATCCTCACAAACTCCTATATGTCGATGCCTTAAGCTAGAGTCATTCATTCAGTCTTGTGCAGTTTTAAGGATAATGAAGTGCTTACCAATTTTTACAAATATTCACAAAGAAGAATTTTTCTATTCATAATCTTCACCAAATTAGAAATATACTTGCCTATCTTTCTATGGTGGATTTTTTTCATGAAAAGGTTTCTCCACATAAATATAGTATTTCTTGTGCAATGTTTTTCTTGTTCTTGTTTTGATTCTACAACACTTTGATAAGGGTTAGTCATAGGTTTAGATTGGTAATAATATTTAATTTAAAGTTCATATTACAATCTTTCTTCACCTTTTTTTGTAGCAATTCGTATTAGAACTAATGTTCTCTTAAGGAAGGGATGCCTTTCGAGCTATAAGTATTGAAGATTTTTTGTTGTAGTGTGAGCTTTTGTTATTCTAGGGTTTTTCATATTTGAGAAAGGTTGTACCCCAAACCTCTCCTCAAGATGTTGAGAAGTTAAATAAAATTGATTACAAGATGTGGAAGTTGAAAGTTGAAGATCTCCTTGAAGAAAGAGATCAATGGTTGTATATTTTTCCCCTACACTCCACCATCGAACACTCGCTACGGGTTTCCCAGCCCAGTGGCCATTGATAGGCCACCTTCCCACTACATTGCTCAAATACTAGTGCCACCCTCTGCCAAATCTCCTCTGAGATGAAAATCCATTTGGTCATGTGGCACTTTTCCTACGCACATACGGACTTGTCATTGCAAGAAACGTGGCACATTCTCATAGGCCACACATATATTAGATTATTAGTTGGGGACAAAACAAAATGCAATATGTGTCTCATCACCACATCATATCTATAGGGTGAGATCATTTCCACATCAGCCATAGTACAAAATCCCGCATCAACAACTAGTTAGCACCTAGTCAGTCGATCAATTAGTAATTTTTTGACACATATTTTTTCATTGGTTTAATTTTGATGGCCATCTACATGTCATTTAGGGGTATCTATCTTTTTTCTATGATGGTCATACAGGCATCAAATTTAACCTTGCAAGTTATTGATGTCAATATTTTTTTTAAAAATGGACCCCTTGTTAGGAATGGGAACACTGAGAGGGGGGGGGGGGGGGGTAATCAGTGTTCACTGTATTTTAACTTTTCACTTTAATCTTTATGCTAAACTTAAATGCTTAAGTACTAAAATAAACATTCACATAAACATGAAACATGAAATCAACACATGACACCAATATGATTGCGGGGAAACCCAAATAGGTAAAAACCCTAGTGGGAATTGACACCCACTAATATTCTGCGCTAGTGTTTTGTGATCCTTGTTAGAAGATCCTTTACCCTGTTAGGAGTAGCTTTACAATGCTTTAAGTATAGTAAACCTTGTTAAGGGTCAGACCCTATTAGGATTCTTTTACAATAATCCCTGTTAGGGGAGTGGACTCATTGTCCTAAAGCTCACTACTCAAATGGTGAAGGCTACAACCGTCTAATCTCAGATACACACTATATTTTCCAAGTGAACTATTATTGTGACACTACTTGTCAGATCAGTTCCTTTGATGTGCTGATGCTTTGAACTCTTACAAAGATCTAATAAATCTTCTTGACTCTTCAAATACTTTTTCTTTTCTTATCACAACTCTATTTGAACATCCATACTGAATACAATGGGCACATCTTATATTTATATGCTCATACAAAATACACAATTAGGTCAGCCCTATAACTAATTACAAACAACGCTTCCAAATGAATTGGCTTAAGCATGCTTACAATTATACATAAAAACATGTCAGCAACCTAAATACAATGGGCACATAGCCTTTACAATATTACATTATAACCGCAAACCAAAATACTAACTGTCAGCTCCATGCTCTGTTCTTTGTTGGCACACATTGGCTGTGCAACTTCAACTAAATGTAACTTTATCATCCTTGTACATCTGCTTATGCACTCATAGACTAAGAAAGAGTATAGTCTAACAAAATTAACTTCTAGGGCACATACCATAATTCATCTGTACACACATGTGTTGATGCTTTGAGCTGCAGGAACTCTGTACACTGACCAGTCTTCAACACTTAACCAAATTCTGATCTTTACATCAAGTGCGCTGACTCCAAACTGCTATATGACTTTGTTGCCATAATGACAACACTATATCTAGTCATATACCTCAGTATAGACAACTTTCCAACAATCTCCCCCTTTGTCATTAATGGAAAGGAAGGAATATGGCCAAGTTGCTAACTGTCCCTTAACACAAAAAACTTTGGTCTTCTATACATTTATTATACATAATCTTATATCTCCCTATACATATTATACTCCATATTCTATACACAACTCCCCCTTTGACATTAATGACAAAGGTGTACCAAAAAATTGTATCTGCACATACTTAGGGAAAACATCCAGATATGCTATCTTAAGGTTCTGGATCTCCATTGCCTTCTCCATAGCTAAGACGCTAAACTTAATCAGGTCTTCTTCTCTCCATGAGTCCAAACTGGATGTGTTGGGTGTCAAACTTGACAACAATGCTGAGGAGGGAGTGATGGGAGTGCTATCCATCACTTCTAGTTTTACCTTGGCTAGATCAACAGAAGTTTCATCTTTCTCTTGTTCTTTATCTTCCATCTTATCTTCTTCTTTCTTATCAAATATATCTTCAATGTGTACTTCTTGATGAGTGGGAGGTGAGTTGCTGCAAAGATTTTCAGCTTCTTGTGTTCTCACAAAAGCTTCCTCAAACTTGTCTAATTCTATGTCAGTGGCTACCATGGCTATCTCCACATTATCAATGATAATGGTGCTATCCTTGAGTGATTTTGACATGGGTGCAGACTTGTCTAACTTTGTTTGTACTTCCACTATAGATGCTGAATCTTGAGGACCTGTAGAATGTACTTTGATGGTTTCTTACCCTTTGGTAACCTTTATGGGCACATTAACTATGATCACAATAGGTGGATACATGTTTCTATTCATAAATACCTTATCAAAGGATTTCTCTGTCTCTTTAGCAATTAGCTCATAATTCTTATCCATTATGTTCAGAGTCCTTGTCTTAGTTTTGAGGTGAGGCTTCATCGGATCTAACAATAGTTTCTTTTCTTCTAGTTCACACACAAGAAGGGTATCATCAAGAATCTTCCCCCTTATCCACAGATCTTCTTCAATAGCCTATCTCTTTTGGAATTCAAGGATATTCCATACTTTGTCAGGAATCATGGTTTTTAGTTCCAAGACTATTTTCTTGAAATTTAACATGTGCTTGACCAACATACCATGAATCTCAAATTTGTCTATTTCATTGTACTTGTCATAGAATTTTCCTACTTGGTCAATTCTTCCCTCATCAACTATTCTGGCACTTAGCACACTTAGATTGGGTTTGAAGCTTACTTCAGGAGGTGCTTGGGTGTTCCTTTTATTTCTTGTGACTCTTGAGGATGGATGACTGGTGCCAACCTCTTTCTTCCTCTTTGGCATTGCCTTATACTCAGGATGAGTAGTAAGGTCAATGGTTTCCTTGGGTGCAAAAGAAGTATCACCTTCTTTACCCTTCTGATTATCATCTTTTTTGATTTTTATCTTCTTCATCTTAGGGTCATGTGATTCTACCTTAGCTGTATTTGTGCTCTTCAATTCGAAAGCAATATTTTCATCCCTTGCTTTATCAAGGTCTGGTTGAGACACACCATGAATCCTCAACATCTCTGATGTGACTTTAGCAACCTTTCTTTTTGCTGTTGCGTGTTAAGTTTAGCATCTATTTCTCTGGTTTTCTCCTGATATGTTCCCCACCTAGGTTCATTAGGATCTTTGGGGGCTGATAGAAGTACCTACGCATATGCTTCAAGGACATGTTCCTCTACCTCATAACCAAGTGGATGAATCCACTTAGTTCTTGGCTCAACAACTTCCATACAAGTTGTATCTATTTCTACCATAAAGCAAATAGTATCCTTATACTTTTCCACAATGGTTTCTAGAATTCTATACCTCATTTGCATCTTGACCCTGAAGGTCTTCAATTCCAATGTCATATAATCTCTCAATGTGCTCTTTGTGGATGCTTTGTTAGATATCTGTGGCATGGTTGGAATAGTCTTGTCCAAATACAAATCTGATACTCTCCCAACTATATGAAGGTACATTTAAATGATCAATGAACCAAACCTGAATATCTTTGTCTAGTCATGCTTGATGGCCTTGATGTTATCAATCAACTGTGTGCGCAAGATATCACACAAGTTGAATTCCCCATCTTCCTTCACAAGTATGATGGCAGCTAGAATAGTGCCCGCAGACACACTATTCACCCTGCTAGTGTGATGAAACCTGTATCCTAGTATCATTGACATCAATTTGATGTCTGCTTGTTCAATAGGCTCAATTGTCATGTTGCACCTATCACTCCTTGACTTACAAGTTTGCTCAACCATCTTTTTGACATCCTTACCCACAAGAAGGACGACACCTATCCTAGAAATGCTTTTCATCTCATGTATCAAGTCATAGGTGATTCTTACTAGCACATCACCAATCCAAAACAAATCATCATGAATTCTGCTCAATAAGATTTTTATCCATTCTATCTCATAGAATATATATACCGTAGCATACTCAACAATAGGGTGATCATTCCATTCAACATATTTATCCATGAATGTTTTGTCTAGTTTCAACATGGTATCCATGTGTGCCCTTAACCTATCAAACCCTACTAGTTCTTTCTTGCAGTAGATCTATGCCCTAATATCCTCAACATGCATGATGCCCATAGGCGTACGAGAGAAAGCTCCCTCTAAATCATCTAGGGTTGATTTAAATGGATGTTTCTTGAATACATATCTCTTCTTCTTAGTGAAATCATAAACAATGGGAGTGGCCATGACTTACTTGTAAATGCTTTCCAACTGATCTTCAAGATGATCCAAAAACTTCTGAATCGGTGTGTCAATCTAGGGTTTCTGCAACCGACCAAATGCACTGATAATTATTGCAAATCATTGATAGATCAATCTCCAAGTCTTCTTAACAACTTCCAAGGCTCTTTCTACTCTCCTATCACTTTGAATTTGAATGCAATGAGCAATCAAATAACTTTCTGTGTACTTTAAATTGAAAATTTTTCCATTAATGCAAGTTATGTAAACCAGGTTGTCACTTCAAAATTTCCAACTCGAGTTCTATTCATAATCAGTATGTGCACTCTTGCACATAGGTACCTTTATACTCCAAAAGCTTAACTCCAAAGCTACGTACTCTGAGGATGAGTATACCAGCCATGTAGGGGTCTAGAGCTAAATTAGCTCCCCCTATGACCCTAAGGGCCATTCATCCAGATGTAGAGGGTTTGTCCACTGTGGATGCATCCAATACATTCTCATCATTCTTGTCCTTCTTTTTCTCTAACCAAATCATGCTCACATCATCTGAGGCTTTGACAAAATTAACTTCTCCTACGGGATCCAAAACTAGTTCTTTGGCCTTTTTAGGGCTTCCCTGACCTTGCGTCCTTGATCTACAGAACCTAGAGATATGTCTAGCCTTATTACAAGAGTGACAAATGACTGGAGGTCTTATATTCCTCAGCGCGTTGACATGAGTCACCATTCTACATTGTTTTTCTATGTGACCATTATAGTTACATATCTGGCATGTAACATTCTAAGAACTTCTTGCATCTATTTGATTCTAATTTCTTTGATCTTACTGAATCCTATTCTTCTTACTAGTCTTGCAATTCATAGCTCTATGACCAAATTTATTGCATGAATAATAGTAACCATTAAAAGGTCTTACCTCTATATAGTTCCTCGCAATGTGTCCATGCTTGTTACAAGAAAAACAAGTGCGGTCTATAGGCTTGTGCTCAATCTTAGGTGGTTCACCATTATCTTTGGTTTGATCTTCAGTCTCCTTAGCATCAGTAGAGTCCTTTTGTGAATCCTTTCTTGCTCGCATATTGTCAATCTGATTTTGTGCTTTATTGTATCCAATACAACTAGTGTCTGCTTTGTCTCTTCTTGCATACAACTGAGATTCTACCAAATCAGAACTGGTGTGTAATTTGTCAATGTGATTCTTTGCTTCTTTCAATTTAGACTCCAAGCTTTCTTTGCTATTCCTTAGCTCCAAGATTTCCATGTTTTCTTGCCTTAGTTCTTCATTTAGCTGAAGGTTCTCTTTGATCTGCTCATCATAGACTTCCTGATTATTAGTCAACTTATCATCAAACTCTTCAAGTTGTTCTTTTAAGGATTTGTTTTCTTCATTTATCTTCTTGACCATTGTCCCTAGATCACTGGCAGATCATTCTTTCAAATCTTTCCTTAGCTTTTTGATGACTAATTGAGCATCACTGAGTTTATCCCTTAGTTCTTCAGATTCTCTCTCTGACTTGTTTAGGTCTTCAAGAGTAGCTTCAAGATTTCTTTTCAGATGTTTCATTTCTACTTTTTCCATGATCTCCTCAAGTGGTTAAACTTCTATGTTGAGGACCAGAGCTCTGATACCAATTGTTAGGAATGGGAACACTAAGAGGGGGGGGGGGGGGGTGAATTAGTGTTCACTGTATTTTAACTTTTAACTTTAATCTTTATGCTGAACTTAAATGCTTAAGTAATGAAATAAACATTCACATAAACATGAAACATGAAATCAACAAATGACACCAATATGATTATGGGGAAACCCAAATAGGTAAAAACCCCGGTGGGAATTGACACCCACTAATATTCTACACTAGTGTTTTGTGATCCTTGTTAGAAGATCCTTTACCCTGTTAGGAGTAGCTTTACAATGCTTTAAGTATAGTAGACCTTGTTAAGGGTCAGAACCTGTTAGGAGTCTTTTACAATAATCCCTATTAGGGGAGTGAATTCACTATCCTAGAGCTCACTGTTCAAATGGTGAAGGCTACAACCTTCTAATCTCAGATACACACTATATCTGCTAGGTGAACTGTTACTATGACACTGCTTGTCAGATTAGTTCATTTGATGCGCTAATGCTTTGACCTCTTGCAAAGCTCTAATACATCTTCTTGACTCTTCACATACTTCTTCTCTACTTATCACAACTCTATTTCAACATCCATATCGAATACAATGGGCACATCTTATATTTATACACTCATACAAAATACACAATTAGGTCGGCCCTATAACTAATTACAAAAAACACTTCCAAATGAATTGGATTAATCGTGATTACAATTATACATATAAAAATGTCAGTAACCTAAATACAATGGGCACATAGCCTTTACAATATTACATTATAACCACAAACCAAAATACTAACTGTCGGCTCCATGCTCTGTTCTCTGTTGGCACACATTGGCTATGCAACTTCAACTGACTGTAACTATCTCATCCTTGCACATTGTCTTATGCGCTCATAGACTAAGAAAGAGTATAGTCTAACAAACTTAACTTCCAGGGTGCATACCATAATTCATGTGTACACATGTGCATTGATGCTCTAAGCTGTAGGAACTCTATACACTGACTAGTCTTCAACACTTAACCGAATTCTCATCTTTACATTAAGTGCGCTGACTCCAAACTGCTATATGACTTTGTTGCCATAATGACAACACTATATCTAGTCATATACCTTAGTATAGACAACTTTCCAACACCCCTCACTATTTGCAATTTTAGATTCGTAGTCCAACCTTGGAAGGCCATTACTTGGTCATACAGATTCCCTTTTTAGTGCAATTTTCTTTTTTAATTTTGGGTAGAATTTCACAAAATTTCTAGTGGTAGTATTTTTTTAATTTTTTCTAGTTTTGGTGGACATATTTTTCAAAAATCTCAATTTTTGGTGACTTTTCCTATCCAATCCTCAATTTTGAAACTCAGAAGGATCTGTTTAGGGTCATACAAACACATTTTTAGGTGTCGTTTCTTTTAAAAGTGCATAGTTTTGGGTCTATTTTATAGATCTACAAGTAGTTTATAGCCATTATGGACATAAATATCACTTTCAGATCTAGGTCCTTTTTGGCCATTTATGATCATTTTAATGCTAGGATTTCAGTTTGATCCTTAGCAATATTAATTTGAGTTTGAATTAGCCTGAATAAAGTTGTTGTAAACATCAAAATCAAAAGTCCAGTTAGCTCTTATTTGGCAAGTGGCAATTGTATACACACTATATATAAAGTGTCCAAATCATCTCTTTTTTTTGTGTGGTGGGGTGGGGGGGTTCTTTGATTGAGTGCATTGTGGGAGGTGTAATAATTTTTTGATCTCATTTTGTTAAGTAATAAGTTCATTGATTTAATCATGGGATATGACACACATCTTGCTATAGTAACTTTTATTGGGGGTAATAATGAGTCATGGGGAAAATGCATCATCACATATTGTAGATGGCTTAATCTCTTGCCCCATCTTTATGGAATCATGTCTAAGCCAAAGTCCAAGTTGAAAAAATTAGTTTGGTGTGACAAGAATTATCATATTGTAGGATTGATTGCTAGTAACATCAATTCGTATCTTTTCCATGACATAAAACCCAAGATTGAAAGTATTAGGGGCCCACACACATATTGGACCATTATTTGGGAGCACTTTGGAGATCCGTGCATCCCTCCATTCCCAGATTGAAGATTGTCTTACTCCTCTTGATGATGCATATAATATTCCCTTTAATGATGATACATTGAAGTGGATTAGAAGATTAGCAGAACTTGAGAGTTTTGATGATCTAGAGACTCCACCTATAGCTCCTACTTCTCCAGTTGAGATCACTTCTACAATTTCTCTTGATGATGCTTGCATTCCTACAGTCTTGGATTCTTGTGATTTAATGCAACAAAGTATTCTTTGTCTTCCAAACATAGTTTCATGGGATGACTTCTTGAAGAACATTGCATGTTTGTTTGTGGAGTTCTACATTGCAGATATGTGAGACACTCAATATGACATTCATCTTCTATTTGATGAGGATGATCTTGCTTCAATTTTTGAAAGGGAACATTCTAAACCTCTTCTTCATTCTCCACTTGATCATTCTTTTGAGTTTGACATGATTGTGGATCCTTTAATAAAACATTTGGAGAAGGTCTCTTTTAACTTCAGAGGAGAAAATTGAGTCTTTGACACATGCTCTACATTCATCCTCATTAGATCCTGACTTGTATTTTTCAATAGTGTGGACAAGTACACCTAATTTAGAAGGGGTTGTTGTCTATATTTTGGGTTTTCTAAGATTTTTTCTTCAGGTCCTTGTTCTATGTCTCTACAAGTTATTTTTGTTCAGTCTAGGGTTTAAATTTCTCAAAATTAGTCGTGCTTATGCTTGTAAATCCTTGCCCTAAGTATTTTTGCCCTTGGTAGGGTTTAATCCTTTGAAAATCCTAAATGTGCCCTAGTTCTTATATTTTTGCATTACCTTTTTGGCCACTTAAGTTTTGAGATTGTGCACGTGGTCTTTCTTTTTCCTTAGTGTTCGCTGGATCGCGTAATAACCTTTTTATGTCATTAAGTCTTTCAGCCAAGGTGACTATGTCTTTTCCTTGTTAAGTTTTCCTTTGGTTGCTAATTCTCCATTTCTAAGCCATGGTTAGTATTTATTTCAATGAAATAGTGACTGTGTGGTCTCCTCTTCTCTTAATCCTTGGCGGTTTTCTCTTAACATTCAACGACTGAGCGTGGCCGTTGTCTCTTATTCTCTGAATTGGGTGGTCATGCTCTAAGTTTTCTTGTGACTCAGCGAGGACCATTGATCATCTCTATGATCAATGATGGTGTTTTAATCTCATAATGAATAGTCTCTACAACAAGTTATTCAGCGATTCAGCAATTGAGGCATATTCTCATGTTCATTAAGTTTGGCGGCTCTGAAAAAATAATTTGGAAAATGGTTAAAATTTTCTTCATTCATTGGATCTCAGGAAAAGATGGTGAAGTTCCAAAACATTTGGCAAATCATCGAATAAAGTGTTTGCACAGTCTCAGAATTAGTTGGTAAAGCCCTAAGTTATTCTATGATCCTGAGAACAAAGAAATGGTAAAGGTATATTTCCCTTGGTTGCCTGATCACGGAATAAAAAGATTAATGTTCCAAACTTTGGGAATTTTAGCGAATACAGTTGTTCACCGAATCTCATGATTAAGTGATAAACGTTTAAAATATTGGGAGACTCAGCGACAACCGCTAATTGTTTTCAAGATCTATGGTCAGCGCTTAATCTTAGAATGTAACCCAAGTTATGAAAAGTATTCAGTGAATGGGAGATAAAGGTTGTTCTCTCAATCTCTGAATGAGACCATGGTTAAGGAATTCTTTTAAAAAATACGAAATGCTTGTGTTCACTGAATCGCAAGATGAATCAAGAGTTAAGCATGGCATTTCAAGATTAAGAGATTAAAGTGGTCACTAATTCTTTAGATATGACTGTGGTCAAGGTTTGAAGTTCACGGGTTTGTGAAAGGCTTTGTTCATTGGATCTCTAGATGGTTGCTGGGTTAAGTAAAATATTGTGAGAATTGGTGACGTCTTTGGTCACTCATTCTTCGAGTTAAACCGTGGTTGACCCAGGTGTTCCAAGATCTAGAGATTGCCTTCAGTCACCCATTCTCTAAATGCGACTGGGTTAGTGATGGATTTCAAAGGATAATCTGAAGACTGTTGATCATCTTTGGGATCAACAGTGGTCACTAAATCTCCAAGTAAAGTCATGAGTTAGAAAATCATTTTGACATCACGTGAATGGCCTTGTCGCTGAATCTCCAAGCTTAACCCAAGATTAACATTTCTTGTAGAGATCACGAGAACCTTGGTTCACTGGATCTACGAATCAAGTTTGGTTAAGTTTTCATTAATATTGACTAATGAGAGCCATTGCAACGTGGAAAGGTACTCTGCCAAGTTGGAAACAAGTAAAACGTGATCCAATAAGGTTTTAACGAGGGTTTTCATTAGTAATTAAGGGTTTTAAAGATAAAGCCATGATCATTGCTCTCATGCTTTATTTCTAATTTTTTAAATCAACCTATCAACATCCACGCCACAACTAGCCTTGATTTGAAGTTGGTAATATGCAGAAGTGATCGAGGCTTGATTTGTAATGATTTTGGCAACTAGATGCATTCAATTCTCGATGATAAATAGATAGGACCTCATTGTTTTTTGTGTTCAAAGTTTTTTAAAGATAGTTGTGATTTTGAAGGCAGAGTAGTGAGTAAGAAGTGAAAGAAGTTGTAGAGCCGAAGAGTATTCACATTCCAAGATGAGTCAACGAGAGCTAAGTGTTGCATCATCCAATGGAGTGGCCAAAGAATAGAGTGGTGGAGAGAAGGGAAAGCCCAATTATTCAGATGAGTTCCTCAAATTACTTCCTGGATCCAACCAGAATAAGAAAGCTATTGATATGGCTTTCAGGGACTCATGGACAAGTGCAGAGACCCTGTCACTACTTCTTCCTCAGGTTACTCAATCTTCACTTACTTTTACAATAATAGACATAGAGATATACCAATTTTCAATGCTTGGGCTTTGGGGTTGGCTAAGTTAATTTCCCCGAATGTTTTTCTTGATGTTGACCATATCATAGAATTGGGTAGATTGTACAACCCTATTTCTAAAACTATCAGGTGTGAGGATCAGTCTACCTTAGTTACCTTGGATAGGGGGTCATTTATGAAATCTTTCAATTTCTTTACTTCTTCCTCCACTGCAATTGATTTGAAGAAGGAAAAATAGAAGTATGCAAGTCATATTGGGTCAGTGAAAAGTAAAATGGATAGGCACATCCCAAAGCAGGGTAAATACATAGCTCCTCTCCCTACAAGCATGAATGCCCCATATGAGTTCAAATCCCTTAACTTATATATGAAGTTCCACTGTTATGGGTTTTGTAGAGTTCTAGGGATGGATGGGGATGAAGAGAAATTGCCTGTTGATCTACTGATGATCATTCTGGACATTCATAATTCTCATGCCAACACTGATTATGATTACATCTAGTATGCAATCGATAGAATGCATGAGGGTTTGATTTCTATTAAAGAAAACAAGAGGCCTATTTGGTTCATACATTATTCCCTCTTGATGCACCTAATTTTATATTTCCATGTCAATAGTTTGGATGCAAGGATGTTGAAGCCTAGGCTTACATTTGAGGGCCATCCTAATCTAGTGCAATATTGGTTGAGGGTTTGGAATTGCACTTCCAATGAGTGTGATTTTTGCATTTTCCAAAATTTCTTTGTTCTTCCAATTTTGCTGTTGTTGGGGACAAATGTTATGAGATTGCAATCCAAGGTTTTGCATCTTTTAAGGCCCATGCAATATCAAAGTGGTTGCGAGGGAAACCAAAATTGGGGTGACTTATACCTTAGGGAGAATTTCACTATTATTAGAGTTTATGGTTGCCCTCAGCCCCCACATATGCTCCCAAGATTTGTGCCACCAAGGGTTACCCTGTTAGAATTTATATGGCAATTGATATGGACTGATAAGGAGATTTTGGCACCTAATAGGAAGGGCACTTGCACACCGAGACAATTCAGGATAGGAATTTTACTAATTGGGAAGAGAGCATTGGATGAGCTCAGTGATTGGTTAAATCATTTCAAAATGATTTCTGGTACTTGCAGGTATGTTGATCTTGAAGATTTTATTAAGACTGCAAGAATGACATTGCTCCCCAATATTGGCATAATAAGAGAGCATGAGGGCTTGGATGAGGAAGATGTAGTAAGGAACATCTTAGATCAAGATGAAGCTGGTAGGAGATGGACCAAATATTTTGATTTGCTAAGATTGGAGGCCAAGCTCAAGGAGGCCCATATTACTTTTGAAGGTTTTTTCCCTAGTTTGCCATACTTGAAGAGGATGGAGAAAATGATTGAAATGTATGGCATCCTGTCCAATCAATTGGAAGGGATGATTGAAGATAAATTAGATGTGAAAAGGGATTACTCCACTTCTGAACCTAAGGAGTTTACTGATGAATCAAAAGAAGGTGATAGTCCACCTCAAAATAGGGACTCACCAATCATTGATTTGACTCAAGATCCACTAGAAATAGGGGACACCTCAGAGCCACCATTGAAGAAATAGAAGCTTGAGGTAGGTGAACCTTCTAAGGAGAAGAAATAGAAAATAATAATGGATAGAGCTTCTTCTCTGGTACCTAGTAATAGAGCATATCATCATCAATTGAGTAAAGCCATCAGAGAGGGAAAGTAGATAGTGTCCAAAGAAGAAGAGGCACTACCTCTATTGTTAGGACAATATGAGAGAGAGAGAGTTATATCAAGATGAGTTTCTTAGAGATGACCAATTCATCAAAAGTGAAGAATTTAGGAACTTCCTCATCTGGAAGAAATCTCAAGAGGTTGGAAATGCTCTGCCTGAGGGAATGGAACCAAGTGAGGAGACTATGAGGGCTCTCACATCTTATGACCAAAACCTTGAGAGGATTATTGTTGAGGAGGCTAGAGAGATGGTAAAATCAAGTGGAATACTTCTGACTCCTGGATGGGACCCGACCTCAGCTTTCATCATTGATCAATTAGAAAGCAGCAAGAGGGTAACCTATCTTATGAGGTACATATAGGAGACATGATAAGAGGAGGTGGCTATGACCCTAAGTCTCAAGCTATTGCATTATGGTCCCTTGCTCCTAGAACTCAAAAGCCATCTCTGGTGAGTATTGAAGATAATATGGATGGAGATAAAATTGTCTGGACTGTTTAGAATACTACTGATCTTGAGGTGTCCAAAGTAGTAACACACTTTTCCCACCTCAATGAAGAAAAGATAGCTCAGTTGGAAGATATATATGCTAAGTTATTTGAGAACTCAATGAAGGTTGCCAAGGATAGGGATTTAAAGTTGATGATGATAAAGAAAATGGAGGATGAACTAGAGGATCTAAAGGCCAAGCTTGAAGAAGCTTCAAAGGTAGTTCTTCCTCCTCCTTTGCAAATTGAGGCCCCCTCCCAACCAATGACAGAAACTCCCGACAAGCCATAAGAGGATCTAGAAAAGGTAGGCTAGATGCAGCCTTAAAGACCATGTTAGATTTTGTGCAACATAGACTGGACAAAATAAAGGAGAAAATGGACTCGGTCCATCAGTCAGTTGTCCTATTGCATAAGGAAAATGAGAAGGTAAATGAATCACTGGCTACTTTAGAGCCACTCTATAATGTTTGGTCTGGGAGAAGTACATTATTTGAGAAGCTTGATGTCTTGCAGCCACATAAGTCTAATATCCCTGAGGTAGTTACATAAGTGTTTGAAAAGATAGGGTTGGTCAGTGCCATTTCAAAGTTTTTTAAAGGGAAATCAAATCAGGTGAAGGCCAAGCTAGTCATATTTGATAATGATTATAGTAAGTATCTACTCTTTGTTTACAATAATGATGGAAGTATAGTAGGTATAGATGAGTGGAAGTCATCCATGGGCCAAATAATAATTAAGGAAGAGGCTTTCCTTAGTGGTGATGGTTCTTTGGACTTAGAAGGATGCAACAACATAATAGACAACTTGATTAAAGTTGAAAATGATTGCATAAAGTTTGTTGCAAATGTTAAAGGCATCACTGATTCTAGGTGAGAGTTGCAGATCAAGTCATTACAGGACTTATAAGATTATAGTTGGCCTTCAGATGATGATGTAGCAACTTGGGACAAAAGTATGAAGCAAAATCAAAAGAAGCCAGTTGTCTTGGAGTTGGAGGCAGAAGAAGAAGAATAGAGTACACTTGGCACCTAATCCAGAATTTTAGGGAGAGCATGTATCAAACAAAGAATGATGTAAGTTATCATGTATTGGTTGTCATCATTCATGCAACAAACTCAAGCAACTTCTCTGAAATATCCTCAGATGAAGGTGCCAACTATGAAGATTCCATTTGTTGGGAACTACTTTCTATTTTCTCCCATCTTTTTCATCATGTTTGTACTTTTTGTCTGTAGTGCAAGTCACTTTCCTAGCTACCCGAAGCTTGTTACATCCTTTCTTTAAGGATTGCAAGATATCCAGTGGTATAAATAGAAATTTTTCTTCTTTTGTATTAGTGGTTGATAATACTTTTTAATGAGAGTTTTGAATATAGAATCTTGTTTCTTGTAAGTCTCTGTCAAAATGTACTGATACAGTTTGATATATTAATACAAAAATATTAGAACTTCTTTGCTAATTTTGGTTGTCTTTGTATATGGATGTTTAAGTTCTCTTATGTATTAAATTGTAAGGCTCTTCAATGCATTGTTTAGAAGGTAGATATAGGGGTTGAGTTCAAGTTTCTTTCAAGGAAAGAAATAAATCTTGAGGGAGGTCTCTGGGAATTAATTATCCATATATGAATTTGATAGCAGGGTTAACAATTGGGAGAATGGAGTGTCAGGCATTTCATTTAAGTTTTAGTATGCTTGTTTTGATAGGATTCTATTGATGTAGGTTTTGACTCTGATGCCCAATGAATAAGGCACTGGTTATTGCTTGAATTGCATGTATTCACTATCAAAAAGTCAAATAATCTATTCAATTTACATTTACTATATATTTCTGAATTGTATCATCTATGTCAAGCACATAGATCACTATTGTAATGCTTTGTAGAAGCTGTTAAGAAAGGTAAACCCACCTGAGTTTCGTACTTGAAGTGAAGAAGGTTTCTAAACCTTAATACCTTAGCATTTGAATTGTGTTAGATTCATCTGTTGGGAGTGCAAGAGTTTTGATTTCAGAGGCTTCTGAATCCTTTTAATCATCTACAAGTTTAAGTGCTAACAAAACTGGTGACTCTATTGGGGACTTAACAAGGATACACAATGGAATTGTTTTGTTCATGCTAAGCCATCTGTTGTGTTTATTGTAGGCCGACTTTATAAATTTCTATTTTCCATTTCTTTGTGGGTGGCGACTCTAAGTTCTGTGTTTACCAATTGCTGGTATTCGTGAAAATATTTGTTGTATTTTGTTGTAACATGCCATGAGTCAGCAAAGATTTACTAGGTCATATTTCAAAGATCATCCTGAAATTAATATGGGTGATGAGCTTCACACACCTAGTAGGAAGCAATGGTCTAGGAGATGTTTGTTTAACCCTAATTCTCCCAGACCCTCTAGAGAAATAATCCCTACACCTATTCCTCATGAAGCCTCTTCTTCTTCTGATGACCCAGAACTTGTTAGGAAAACTAAGCCTAGTGTTGATAATCCTTCTCAAGAAGAGGAAGTCATAGAGATAGGTTTTTTCCCTGCAAGAGAAACTTTAGATCAACTAGGGGAAAGATATACTGTAGAAACTGCCTCTTATGACTCAGAAAAGTTGAGAGAGTAAGTAATTTCTTTGAGGAAGAAAGAACATGAGTAAGTGTTGGAGATTGCCAATAGGAGAAAGGCAAGGGAAGAACAGATCTATGAATTACTTATGGAGAGACAAGAGCTCATAAGAAAAACAAAGACCAATGAGATTCGGGCTAAAGATCTAAGTCAGAATGTCCAAGGCTTAGATGGAGAGCTATTTGGTGATATGGAAGCCTTAAGAAAATAGGCAGGTGGTAGTAAACTTAACCCATAGAAGAATGAATCTGAAGGAACGGGTCATGTTCTCAGATAATTACACCCTTAAGAAATTAAAAGAAATGAGGACATTAGAAATGCTCCAAGGGACGTGACTGATAAAGGGAAACAAAAAGTAGTTGGTATAAATATCAATGAGCCTAAGAAGAATGTTGTTGTTCCTAGTACTGTGTCCCAAGTAAGTCTGGATTTGGAAAAGGCTAGAAAGGCTAAGGAGGATTTGGCTCTCCAACTTGAGAAGTTAGAATTGGAAGCTGTTGCTGATGAAATGAAGAGAAAGATAGCTTTCTTGCATGCTAATATGAATATTTATACTAGTAGCTCAGTCCCTATAGATTCAGGAACTCTACCATCAAATCAGCCTTGTAATACAATTCCCAATCCCCATGCCTCAAATCCCAAACAAAGTGCACATGGACCAGTTTTAAATACCAATCCAGTAGCCCCTGTGACTAGTGGAACAATTGGAAATGTGCCTTGTCAAAATTTTGGAGCAGTTCCCCAAGTTCAGGCAAATTTCCAAAGAAGACTAGTTCACCTAGATAAATATAGGCCTTTTTTCTTTGATGGTATCCCCGGTAAGCCTAATGTTATCCCAAATGAGATCAAAGAGAAGATCCCTAAGTTCACTGGAAACAATGTTGTTACATGTGAAGAGCATCTAAAGTTCTTTATAGACAAAATTAATGATTATGAGATTGAGCATGAGGATGTTGTAATGAAGCTTTTTGTTCAGTCATTAATTGAAGATGCCAGGGATTGGTATAGAGGTTTACTAGAGAATAGCATTTCATCATGGGATGAGTTTGTTAGAAGCTTCAAAGAACAATATGCGAAACATGTTAATTCATGTTACATACTCAATGAGTTTAACAATATCAAAAAGCATCAAAATGAGAGCATGTCAAAGTTTAATGGTAGATTCCAAAAGGCCATGTACAAACTATTCCAAGTATTGAGGTTAGATGATGCAGTGTGCTTGACTACATATTTCAATGCCTTGGATGGAAAGATGTCATATCTTTTGATAGATAAGAGTCCTCATACTCTGAGAGATGCTTTTAAGTTGGCTATAAATATTGAAAGCAATAGGAAGGCATCTGGTTATATGTATAAAAGAGATGAGGCAAGATTGTGGAAGGAAACTAAGCCACAACCTGCAAGGCCAACTAAGGATGAAGACAAAGTTGATAAACTAGCTAGTGTGGTCATGGATCTCTCAACTAAGATTGAAAAGGGTGGAAGAAACTTTTAGGACAATAGACCCCCTTATCAAAGGCAAGATAGGTTTCCAAGATTACAAGATATGCCTTATAAGACAAACTGGAAAGATGCGAAACTAGTCTGATAATAATGAGACTCAAAAGGGAAGAGATACACCAGATCCTTTGAAGAAAAATACATCACATAATGTGGAGAGAATTCCTTGGTGTGTGGCTTGTAACATGCCTCATTCACCTTTCCAGTGTGCTGTGGCTCAAGCTTTTGAGGAAGAAGTTGACAATTCACATGCAAGAGATTATGAAGAATCTGAAAAGCTTGCTGTTAACATGTTTACCACTGAGAAGGTGGGAGATCTCTTGTCTTCAGATGATAAAGAGATTTGTGTTGATTTTGATCATAAGAGGAGGATTCTCCCTAGCTATGAGAAATAGATATTTACCCACTCTGATCATGATGAGTCTGATTTTGATATGTATAAAACTAATATGGTTAGATCAAAGTTAGATGGGAAACAATGGATAAAGCACAATGAAGAGGAAATTAAAACTATGACTGTGGATACTATAACACAAGATAGGTCCTCTTACAATTTGAGGAACAAAAGAGTGGATGCTGATCAAGGAGTATCAAGATCAGTATTTGTTAAAGATGATTTTCAAAATAAGGAGCTTCCTAAAAAAAATATTACCAAGGGTAAAGGTGGAAATAATAGGAGAGAGGAACCTACTATTGATAATAAGAATAATGAGGAAGTTGTTTCTGACAAGGCTAAGAAGAGGGTTGGTAGAATAAAGGATTCTCTTGATCTTCCTACTGATCCCCCTACTTTTGATATGAGACATGCCTTGTCTCAAATGAAGGTCTCTATTCCTTTGTTAGAAATTTTGAAGATCAAAGAACATAAGATAACAACTCTAGCTCTGATAAATGAACAAGGAATAAACCCTGTTATATCAGGAAAGGGAAATGCAATGGATAGATCTGAGACAACTAAAGATATTTCTGATGGATGTGCTAGAAACATTGTGACACACGAACCCTCTTCTATTGATCCCTTCTATTTTACATTGATTGTGAACAATTTTTTGCTCAAAAATTGTATGATTGACTCAGGTGCTGCTGCTACTATAATTCCATAACATATAATGAAAGAGTTAGGACTGCAAGTTGACACATCCAATGGTAGATTTTATGCCATGGATAACAAGGTAGTGCCTGTTGTGGGAATGTTAGTAGGGATAGAAGTGAAGATTGTTGCCTTCCCCGAGGCCACATACAAGATGGATGTGGTTGTTGTTGACACTAAGCCCCATTATGACATGCTTCTATCAAGACAGTGGGCTACATCAGTAGGAGGAAAATTGCAATTGGATTTGTCATACACCACTATTCCAGTCAATGGAATAGAGGTGAAATTGTATAGGGAACCCCATTCCTCAGTTATGGTTGAAAAGGTTGCACCAGAAGATCAAAACTATTTTGTTGATATTGATATGGACAACTTCATGGTTGAAGAGATAGTACCCCAAATGAAGAACACTGATCCAATAGTGGATGAATTGATACTGCAGCAAGATGGGCTTTGGAAAATGTATTTTGATGGTGGATTCTCCAAGGAAGGATCAGGAGCTAGTGTTGTGTTTATTTCCCCAGCAGGTACTACATTCAAGTACTCATTTATATTAACTTTCCAATGTACTAACAACACTACTGAGTATGAGGCTTTAATATTGGGTTTAGATGTTGCTATAAAATGCTTAAAGGTCCATGGTGATTCCCAATTGATTATAGCCCAAGTTAGATCTAAATATGTTGCTAAAGATGACAGATTAAAATTGTATAAGAATGCTGTTTGGGATAGATTAGAATTCTTTGAAGCTTTCAATATCCTTTGGGTAGAAAGGTCAAATAATATCATGGCTTATTTCCTTGCTAATGTTGCCCTGAAAAAAATGATATTACTCTAAATGGTGTGTCTATGTTATAAATCAAAAGTAGGCCTGCAGTGCCTGACAATGTGTATAATTGGAAAGTCTTTGAAGATGACTCTGATATCCTTAGATTTCTTCAAGGTTTAGATCAGTATGATGGGCAAAAAATTGATTTTAGTGCTTCACAACAGATTGTTGATGGAAAAGAATGCATTATGGGAAATGAGATAGTCCAGTTACCCTCAAATCACATACCTAAGGGATTAGTGGAATTAGAAGGCATGTTTAAGATAAATGATAGATATATGTCTCAAAATTCTAATACCAAAATGGAGGACCTAGAGGAAATAAACTTAGGTTCAAAAACATCCCCTCAAATGGTATACATTGGAAAAAAACTAAGTAGAGAGGTTAGGGGAAATTTGATAAGATTGTTGAAAAGGTACAAGCATGTGTTTGCCTGGTCTTATGATGACCTCAAAGCTTATAAAGAAGATTTATTTAAACATGAGATCCCTCTGAAGGAGGATACTAAACCTTTGAGATAGAAACAGAGGCCCATCAATCCCCTGTTAGCTATAAAAATGCAAGCTGAGTTGACAAAATTGAGAGATGCTAGTATTATTGAGCCTATTAGGCATTCTTCTTGGGTTTCTAACCTTGTGCCAGTTAGGAAAAATAATGGTGATATCAGACTTTGTGTAGACTTCAGAAATTTGAAAGTTGCCTCATTAAAAGAAAATTATGGGTTGCCAAATATGGAAGCTATGTTTCATAGGGTAATCGGTTGTGAGCTTTTGTCTATGATGGATGGTTTTTCAAGTTATAACTAGGTGTTAGTTAAAGAATCTAAGAAATTCAAGATGGCTTTCACCACTCCATGGGGAACCTATGTGTATGTCCATATGCCATTTGGTTTGAAAAATGTTGGAGAAACCTTTCAGAGGGAAATGGATGTTTCTTTCAAAGATTTGATTAATATCCTTATGGTTGTATATCAAGATGATTTAACTGCATACTATAAGAAGGTTGAGGATCACTGTAACCATTTGGAGAAGGTCATTGTCAAGGCTTTGGAATTTGATATTTCACTAAATCCGAAGAAGTGTCAATTTCCTGTGATTGAGGGAAAACTGCTGGGTCATATAGTGTAAAAGGAGGGAGTTATAATTGATCTTGAGAGAGTAGAAGCAATAAAAAAGGTCCCTCCCCCAAAGAATATCAAAGGTGTGCAGTGCTTTTTGGGATAGATTAAATTTGTCAGGAGGTTTATTGCTAATTTTGTAGAACTAGTCAGACCCATAGTCAAGCTCTTGAAGAAAGATGTAAAGTTTGATTGGAACTGTGAAGCTCATCAAGCTTTTGAAAAGATCAAGAAAACAATCCAAGAGGCCCCTGTATTGATATACCCTAACTACTCCAAGCCCTTATCATTGTTTTCCTTTGCATCTTTTCACACAATCACAACTATTGTATTACAAAAGGATGAAGAGGGATTTGAACATCCCATTACTTTCTTTAGCAAGTCAATGCAATCTGCTGAGTTGAATTATGAACTAATGGAAAATCAGGTGCATGCACTAGTCAAGGCAGTCAAGGCCTTTAGACCTTATCTTTTTTGTGGTTAAGTTAATGCATATGTACCTGATGCAGCAGTAAAGGACATTTTAGTTCAGAGTGAGGTCATTGGAAAAAGGTGTAAATGGATCAACAAGATCCAAGAATTTGATATTGAGCTCCACATTACCAAGCTTGTAAGAGGTTTGGGACTTGTAAAGCTTATGAAAGAGGAGAATATGGATCTTGTACAAGTAAACAATGTTGCCATTGGTGGAGGAAATGTGACTAGTATTGAGATGCAACCATGGTACACAAACATTGTTCATTTTCTCAAACATGCTAGCTGCCCATAGGAGTTGAGTGATAATCAAAGAAGAAGTTTGAGATTGCAGGCTCAGAGGTATGTGTTGATACAAGGTAATTTTTTTTGGAAGGACAATGAAGGAATATTGCTTTTTTGTTTAGACAAACACCAATCTGAAATTTTTTTGCAAGAGATGTACTCTAGGTTGTGTGGAGGGCATAATTCAACCCATTCTACAACTCATAAAATTCCAAGGGCTAGATACTATTGGCCTGTATTGTTTAAGGACACTCATTCATTTGTTAGGAAATGTGAGCCATGTCAAAGGTTTTAAAAAAATTTAAAGTTCTCTAGCGCCCTTTATTAAATCCTATGGTTGCAGAAGCCCCTTTTGCTATTTGGGGCATGGATTTTATTGGAGAATTTTATAAGAAATCTAGTGGTGGGAATAGTTGGATTTTGGTTGCCATTGACTATTTCACCAAATGGATTGAAGCCATTCCAACTAAAAGGGAAACTAGTACAGTTGTGACTGAATTTTTAATGAACAATATAATTACTAGGTTTGGTGTCCCCATCAAACTAGTTGTAGACAATGCAATGAGCTTTAGGTCACATGAGTTTACTAAATTTTGCTTAGAGATGGGAATAATTCTATCATACTCATCCCCATACCATCCACAGGCCAATGGGCAGGCACAATCCAGTAATAAGAATATTCTGTAGATTTTAAAGAAGACTCTGGAAAAGAATAAAAGGAGTTGGCATGCAAAATTAAAATTGGCTTTATGGGCAGATAGAATTGTTGAGAAAAAATCCACAGGGAAGTCCCCTTTTGAGATGGTTTATGGTGTAAAGTCAAGACTTCCTGTAAACAATTTGTTACCTATTTACAAATTCATAAAAGAAGAAGATATGGAGACCAGTGATCTATTGCAAGATAGGATGATTCAATTAGTTGAGCTGGATGAACTCAGAAGGGAAGGTCAAAAAGAAAATGTGAAGTTGCAACAGAAAATGAAGTATATTTTTGACAAGAGAGCTACCATTAGAAAATTCCAGCCCGGTGATATGGTTCTTCAATGGAATGCCAGGGTTGAGGACAAAGGAAAGCATAAAAAATTTGAATCCCTATGGTTAGGACCTTTCATTATTCATCAGATCCATGGAAAGGATTCATATTTTTTAAGAAATTTGGATGGTGAAGAACATGAATTGCCAGTGCATGTACAATTCTTGAAATACTTCTTCAATTAATTCTCCATCTTTTCCATGCACAACAACTTTGTATATATGTACATGTGTTTTTGTTTCTATTGTGTGTTTGCTTCTTGCTTTAGGTTAGGGTTTTGTGGTCTGCCACCCAAATATTCATAGTTTCTTGCTATGAAATTGCATTCAAGCATCCTTAGATAGAGCCACTATTGGGTATATTTTAGGTTTTCTGAGATTTTTGCTTTAGGTCCTTGTTCTATGTCTTTGCAAGTTATTTTTGTTCGGTCTAGGTTTTAAATTTCTCAAAATCAGTCGTGCTTATGCTTGTAAATCCTTGCCCTTGGTAGGGTTTAATCCTTCAAAAATCCTAAGTGTGCCCTGGTTCTTATATTTCCACATTACCTTTTTGGCCACTTAAGTTTTGAGATTGTGCACGTGGTCTTTCTTTTTCCTTAGTGTTTGCTGGATCGTGCAATAATCTTTTCATGTCATTAAGTCTTTCAGCGAACTGGCGACTGTGTCTTGTTCTTGTTAAGTTTTCCTTTGGTTGTTGATTCTCCCACTCTAAGCCACAGTTAGTATTTCTTTCAGTGAATTGGTGACTATGTGGCCTCCTAATCTCTGAATCCCTGGTGGTTTGCTCTTAACATTCAGTGACTGAGTGTGGCGGTTGTCTCTTATTCTATGAATTGGGTGGTCATGCTCTAAGTTTTCTAGCGACTCAACAAGGACTGTTGATCATCTCTATGATCAATGATGGTGTTTTAATCTCACAATGAATGGGCCCTAAAACAATTTATTCAATGATTTAGTGATTGAGGCATGTTTTCATGTTCACTAAGTTTGGCGGCTCTGAAAAAATAATTTGGCAAAGGGTTAAAATTTTCTTCATTCCCTGGATCTCGGGAAAAGATGGAGAAGTTCCAAAACATTTAGCAACTTAGCAAATAAAGTGTTTGCGTAGTCTCAGAATCAGTTGGTAAAGCCCTAAGTTATTCAATGATCTTGAGAACAAAGCAATGGTAAAGGTATATTTCCCTTGGTTGCCTAATCTTAGAATAAAAAGATTAATGTTCCAAACTTTGGGAGATTCAGGGGATACCATTATTCACCAAATCATGTGATTAAGTGATAAAGGTTTAAAAAATTGGTAGACTCAGTGACAACCACTGATTGTTTTCAAGATCTATGGTCAATGTTTAATCTCAAAAAGTAACCCAAGTTATGAAAAGTATTCAATGAATGGGAGATAAAAGTTGTTCGCTCAATCTCCAAATGAGACCATGGTTAAGGAATTATTTTAGAGAATACAAGATGCCTGTGTTTGTTGAATCATGAGATGAATGAAGATTTAAGCATGGCATTTTGAGATTAAGAGATTAAAGTGGTCGATGATTCTCCAGATATGACTGTGGTCAAGGTTTTAAGTTCATGGGTTTGTGAAAGGCTTTGTTCGTTGGATCTCCAGATGGTTGCTGGGTTAATTAAAATATTGAGAGAATTGGTAAAGTCTTTGGTCACTCATTCTCTAAGTTAAACTGTGTTTGACCCATGTGTTTTGAGATCTAGAGATTGCCTTCAGTCACCCATTCTGTGAATGCGGCCGGGTTAGTGATGGATTTCAAAGGATAATATGAAGACTGTTGATCATCTTTGGGATCAACGGTGGTCGCTAAATCTCCAAGTAAAGTCATGAGTTAGTAAATCATTCTGACATCATGTGAATGGCCTTGTCACTGAATCTCCAAGCTTAACCCAGGATTAGCATTTCTTTAAGAGATCATGAGAACCTTGGTTTGCTGGATCTCTGAATCAAGTCTGGTTAAGTTTTCAATAATATTGACTGATGAGAGCCATTGCAATGTGGAAAGGTACTCTTCCAAGTTGGAAAAAAGTAAAACACCATCCAATATGGTTTTAATGAGGGTTTTCATCAGTAATTAAGGGTTTTAAAGCTAAAGCCATGATGATTGGTCTCACACTTTATTTCTGATTTTTTAAATCAACCTGTCAACATCCACACAATGACTAGCCTTGATTTGAAGTTGGTAATATGTAGAATTGAATGCATAAGTGATCGAGGCTTGATTTCTAATGATTTTGGCAACTAGATGCATTCAATTCTCAATGATAAATAGACAAGACCTCATTGTTTTCTATGTTCAAAGTTTTTTGAAGATAATTGTGATTTTCAAGGTAGAGCAGTGAGTAAGAAGTGAAAGAAGTTGCAGAGCTGAAGAGTATTCACATTCCAAGATGAGTCAACTAGAGCTTAGCATTGCATCATCTAGAAAAGCAGCCAAAGAACATAGTGGTGAAGAGAAGGGAAAACCCAATTATTTAGATGAGTTCCTCAAATTTCTTCCTGGGTCCAACCAGAACAAGAAAGCTATTGATATGACTTTCGAGGATCTCATGGACAAGTGCAGAGACCGTGTCACTCCTTCTGCCTTAAGTTACTCAATCTTCAATTACTTTTACAATAATAGACATAAAGATATACCAATTTTCAATTCTTGGGCTTTGGGATTGGCTAAGTTAATTGTTCCAAATGTTTTTCTTGATGTTGACCTTATCATAGAATTGGCTAGATTGTACAGCCCTATTTCTAAAACTATCATTTGTGAGGACCGGTCTACCTTAGTTATCTTGGATAGGGAGTTATTTATGAAAGCTTTTGATTTCTTTTCTTCGTCCTCCACTACAATTGATTTGAAGAAGGAAAAACAAAAGTATGCAAGTCATATTGGGTCCGTGAAAAGTCAAATGGTTAGGCATATCCCAAAGTAGGGTAAATACATAGCTCCTCTCCCTATAAGCATGAATGCCCCATATGAGTTCAAATCCCTTAAATTCTATATGAAGTTCCTATGTTATGGGTAGTGTAGAGTTCTAGGGATGGATGGGGATGAAGAGAAATTGCCTCCTAATCTATTGATGATCATTCTGGACATTCATAATTCTCATGCCAACATTGATTATGATTACATCTAGTATGTAATCAATAGAATGCATGAGGGTTTGATGTCTGTTAAAGAAAACAAGAGGCCTATTAGGTTCATGCATTATTCCCTCTTGATGGACTTGATTTTATATATGCATGTCAATAGTTTGGATGCAAGGATGCTGAAGCTTAGGCTTACATTTGAGGGTCATCCTAATCCAATGCAATATTGGTTGAGGGTTTGAAATTACACTTCCAATGAGTGTGATTTTTGCATTTTCCAAAATTTCTTTGATCTTCCAATTTTGCAGTTGTTGGGGACAAATGTGATGAGATTGCAATCCAAGGTTTTGCAACTTTTAAGGACCATGTAGTATCAAAGTGGTTGGCAGGGAAACCACAATTGGGGTGACTTCTACCTAGGGGATAATTTCACTATTATCAGAGTTTATGGTCTCCCTCAGCCCCCACATTTGCTTCCAAGATTTGTGCCACCAAGGGTTGCCATGTTAGAATTTATATGGCAATTGATATGGATTGCTAAGGAGATTTTGGCAACTCATAGGAAGGGCACTTTCACATTGAGAAAATTCAGGATAGGCAGTTTCCTAATTGGGAAGAGAGCATTGGATGAGCTCAGTGGTTGGTTAAATCATTTCAAAATGATTTCTGGTACTTGCAGGTATGTTGATCTTGAAGATTTTATTAAGACTACAAGAATGACATTGATCCCCAATATTGGCACAATAAGAGAGCACGAGGGCTTGGATGAAGAAGATGTAGTAAGGTACATCTTAGATCAAGATGAAGCTAGTAGGAGATGGACCAAATATTTTGATTTGCTAAGATTGGAGGCCAAGCTCAAGGAGGCCCATATTACTTTTGAAGGTTTTTTCCCTAATCTCCCATACCTGAAGAGGATGGAGAAAATGATTGAAATGTATGGCACCCTATCCAATCAATTGGAAGGGTTGATTGAAGATAAATTATATGTGAAAAGGGATTACTCCACTTCTGAACCTAAGGAGTTTACTGATGAATCACAAGTAGGTGATAGTCCACCTCAAAACAAGGACTCACCAATCATCGATTTGACTCAAGATCCACTAGAAATAGGGGATACCTCTGTTGAACTACAATTGATTTGGAATTTGATTGAAGAATCTATGATTAAAGATCACTGAGAAGTTGCTGATTAGATATGTAATATGATTAAATCAGTATTATGTTGTCATTGATGTCAACTAGCTTGACAACACTTATCTTGTAAGTTACTATATCGAGACATCTAAAGAAAGGTGAAAAAGATGAAGAAAAGAGAAATCTACACAAGGAGAGATGTACATGACAGATGAGGATAAGGAACACATTGAGTAACTTGTTGATGAGTCTATGACTTGATGATATTGACTTTATTATGTTGCATTTATCTATGATGAAGTATAGAGATGAAAGACACAAAGTTGTGTTGTCGGTAAATGAAGCATTTCTAGTATACACCGATGGAGTGTAGTGTATACTGATCATAGTATTAACTGAGCAGTGTTCACTGACACATTTCTTTGTTAATCGAGCAGAACAGAATGAATTAAATGATTAGTTTAGCTGATAAGATTGATGAGCTGACAAGAGTATAACATCGAGGTAACAAATAATGTTTGTTACACAGATCAATGGGTGACAAAATTCAAGAAAGATCTAAAGGATGAAAATCAAATGTGTTATTGACACAAGTACCAAGAAATTTTGAAGCAGAAAAATCTATGAATGTGGTTAAGTGGCAAAATCTAATTGTGGAGAAATCTATGAATGTGGTTAAGTGGAAAAATCTAATTGTGGAGAAGAAAATGATTTAATCATCTATATAAGAGAACATAATTTCTTTATGAAAAATGCCGGAAGAAGAAGAAACTATAGAAGTATTGCTTGAACAAGGTTTTCATGCATTCTGATCATACTGGTTAGTAAGAACCAAGGTGCATAACAATTATCGAGCTATAAAGAGCAATTACCGACGGACAGTAAGTTGATATAGTATTGAATCTGAAGTGAAATATTGATCAGAAGGATTTGTACGGACTAAATATTGATCTGTAATCTATAATTGAAGTTGTATTAAGGTAGGTCATTTACTGTTACATATTTAACCATTGTATACAGTCAAAATCTCTTAATCGAGTGGACTCTGAAAGTCTTATGATGTATCATTCTTAGAATGAACATTGTTATCCTGTCAACCCCATAGTGAATGTTGGTTGGATGATAACTTCTAGTCTAAAATCCTCTAACAAGGTCACACTTGACAGTGTGTTTGTAAACCTTTAATAAGGTTGGGTCTTAACCTACCTCACTTCAGAAGAGTGAACAATTTTGGGTTGCCAGTCCCAGGTGGTTTTTCCCTTTATAGGGTTTCCACGTTAAATCTCTTGTGTTATGTGTTAATTGTGATATTTGTTTTTTATCATTCTTTACATGTTACATGTTAGATTTGATCGGTAACTATTATGGTATTAGACCAGTAATCGGTAAAAGCACAGAGAGTGAAAGTAGTTATTGTTTATTGAAAAGCAGAAATTGAAGAAATAGTTTTGAATTATACATTTTGATTTGGGACACTGGATAACTGATTCACCCCCCTCTCAGTTATTCTAACAATTGGTATCAGAGCACTGGTTGCTTAGAATAGAGTTTTAAGGACTTAAGCATAAAGGTCTCAAGATGTATAAGAGGGAAGTACCGAATCTAAACAAAGAGAACTTCGCAGTATGGCAAAGAAAAATGAAGCTACACATATCTAGAATTGGGAGCTCAGCACTAGATCTGATGGAGAATTGCTACATACAACCACCCACTGGTCCCTTAGCTCTTGATCAACTGAAGGACAAGCATGAACATAATGTTACTATGATGGAACTTTCTACTACCTATATCGACACTGAATTTGAAGATATCAAGACATGCACAACTACCAAAGGAATGTGGGATAAATTAACACAAATATATAGTGGAGATCTGAATGTCAAAAGAGCCTGAGCTGAAAGTTTGAGAGGCAGATTTGATGATATGAGAATGAAAGAAGGTGAGAACAGTGTCCAATATTCAAATAGACTTAAAGAGGTGGTACATGCTATTAGAGAATTTGATGGAGTAATTGATGATGAAATAGTGATAAGAAAGATTCTTAGAACTTTGCTACCAATTTATGCAATCAAGATTTCTGTAATTCATGAAATAAGAGCTACATCCAACCTTACTCTTGAAACTCTGATTGGTAAACTTACAACCTTTGAATTAAACAACTTTGATAACAGTTTTGTTCTTTTTGTTGAATCTGCTTTCATGTCTTCTTTGAAGATTAGAAAGTCTAGCAGGAATAGTAAGAATTGTGATAGTGATGACAATACCGATGATGAACTAGGAAAAGGAAGGTATAGAGGTAAGCTACCTTTAGCATGCTTTAATTGTAAAGAATTTGGTCATATCGCTACTAGATGTCCTCAGAAGAAAGATGATGATAGATCCAAAGACCGATCTAAAGGAAGCTATGGGAGAATAGTCAACATAGGCTACTGACACAACAACAGGGACAACTGAGAAGAAAAAGGCAAAAAGGTATGTTACATAGCCAAAGATATTGAAACTAAATTTGATTCTGATGATGTTATAGAAGTCATATTTTTTCCTATGAAAGATGACTTAGAAGAGGAAGAGAAACATGAAGAGACAAACCTGATCTTTAAAGTAAGCAGAAATGATACATGGATTAGAGATAGTGGCTGTACACATCATATGACTGGTGATGTAGAGAAGTTTGATCATCTTATTGAATATAATGGAGGATCTATGAGAATGGGAAATGATACACCTTGTATGTTAAGAGCTAAAGGCTCATTAATGATCAATGACATACTACAATGTGAAAATGCATACTGGGTAGATGGATTGAACTATAATTTGTTAAGTGTGGCTCAGCTAAACAATTGAAGCCACCGACTGGCTTTTGAGAGCAAAAAGGTGAAGATCTATGATGATGGAGGAAGACTTGTCGGAACTGGTACACAATCTAGAGGTAATCTATTCTATCTTGATATGGATTAGTCTTCTTGTTTGTGAATAAAGGATGAAGATGCTTGGTTGTGGCACATAAGGTTATGCCATGTGAACTTTGACAACATGATCAAGATTAGTAGAAATAAAAGAGTTAGAGGATTGCCCAACTTGACAAAACCTGATCACGCCATGTGCCATGAATGTCAGAAAGGTAAGACGACTAAGTCTAGTTTTAAAAGCAAAGACTATTCAACAAAGAAGATACTTGAGTTGGTTCATACCGACCTATGTGGTCCTATGAGAACTCAGAGCTATTCTGGTGATAGATATTTTATTCTTTTTGTTGATGACTATACTAGATTGATGACTATTATGTTCCTGAAAGAGAAATTTGAAGCTTTCAAAATGTTTAAGTGGTACAAAGCTAAGGTAGAGAAAGAAAATGGAAAGGAAATAAAATGCTTAAGATCTGATAGAGGAGGTGAATTTATCTCTGATAAATTTACTAACTTTTGTAATGAGCATGGAATCAAAAGATAGGTATCTGCACTGAGGACACCTCAACAAAATGGCATTTCTGAAAGGAGGAACAAGTCTATAATTGACTATGCTAGGACATTGATGTTACAGAAGAATGTTTCTCAGACATATTGGAGGGAAGCTGTCAGTACAACTGTGTATGTTCTTGATGAAGGGTGCTCCCCTTAATACCACAAACACATAACAGAAATAGAGAAACAACAACAATATGCAAGAACAAAAAATTGGCTTCTTATTATCTCCACAAATGTGGAATTACAAACTTTTAGAATTACAATATGAAAAGCCACATGGGCATTCCCTTACAATATTCTGTAGGACAAAGCCTCGAGCTATTACCCAGATCTACTACCCAGAACTATTCTGAACTGCCTAAGACAATAATACAGCCTTCCTTATATAGGCAATTATCCACCGCCTGGGAAGGTTCCAGAATTTTAGCCAATAAGGCCGACCAAACTTAGAATTATTTTATTTTACATTTTATTACATCATAGTCAGCTCAAGATAACCTTTGAAACCTGAACAGAAATTTTGAAGAAAATTATTTTTTGCCATTTCAGGTGGCCCAACTTCCGAAGACCATAAGTCATCACCAGTTGACCTGCTCGGCTATTATAACCCCATTTCAGAAATGCCACGAAGTGCTCTACAGGCTTGACCTGCGCAAGCACCCGTCACCCAAATTTTTGACCTCATCCGGGGCCTCTAAAGCCTTCAAAACTGAGTTCAAAGTTTCTGTACCCTGCTGCCAATACCGAAAATCTTCAATATCTTCCAATATACACTTGATTTGGCAATGAAACTTTACTGGAAGACTTATATGACCAAAATGAACCTCTAAGAAAGAAATCAGATCATTCTGAGCACATGCGAAAATTACCAAAAATAGTAACTTTCCATAAATAGCAGCTCTGCACAAAATAACCCTTATTGAATAAAAACATAAATATTTTTGGGTGATGCAAGATTGCTCTTACACCCAGGATGCTCCTGCATCAGTTCTTAACCAAGTACAACTAAAGGACTCAAACTTAACACCTTATAAACTGTGGTTTGGACACAAACCTATTGTAAGTTATTTAAGAATTTTTGGAAGTAAATGCCTTATTTTGAAAGATGAGAGAAATGGAAAATTTGATTCTAAAGGAGATGAAGGGATATTTCTGGGATATTCCACTACAAGTAAAGCATATAAATGTTTGAATAAGACTACAAATAAGATAGTTGAAAGTACTAATGTTTGTGTTGATGAGTTTGATGACAAGTACATAGGGGAAAGTACAAAGGAATTGGAAGACTATGGTAGATTCACTTACATTGAACATCCAGAGTATCTACTGACATCGCAAGCTATAACAATCGGTCAACAGGGAAAAAATGCAGGACAACAGGCAACACAAACCGAGGAACAAGATGGAGCTACTGAGCAAGGAAATGACCCTAAGTAGGATGAGCAAGAAAGGAGAAATCAAGTTCTAGCTAGTTTTATCAGAAGACATCATACTGAAACATAAATCATTGGAGACAGACATGCTGGAATGCAAACTAGAAGCAAAACAAGACAAGGTACACGTCTAATTTGTGAATTTGAACCTAAAACTATGAAAGTTGCATTAGAGAATGAAGAATGGGTTAATGCAATGAAGGAGGAAATAGAGAAGAACAAAACCTAGTCCTTAGTACCCCAACCAAAAGATAAGAATGTTATTGGTACTAAGTGGATATACAGGAATAAATTGAATGAAAATGGTGAAGTCACAAGAAATAAAGCTAGATTGGTATGCAAGGGATATGCACAGGAAGAAGGCATTGACTATGGTGAAACATTCGCACCTGTTGCTAGATTAGAAGGATTTAGAATGCTACTTGCATATGCTGCACACAAGAAATTCAAAGTCTATCAAATGGATGTGAAGTCAGCATTTTTGAATGGTATACTTGAAGAAGAGGTCTACATCGAACAACCTGAAGGATTTTTTGATCCCGACATTAAAGACATGGTATGTAGATTAAATAAAGCTTTATATGGATTAAAGAAAGCACTGAGAGCATGGTATGAAAGACTACATACTTACTTGTTAAGTATTGGATTTGTTAGAATAAGTGAAAACAACAATCTATATGTGAAAGGTGATACTGATGATACTATTATCATTGCTGAAATATTTGTTGATGATATTATCTTTGGACGCTCAGATCTTGTCTGCAAGGCATTTTCTGATGAAATGCAAAAGGAATTTAAAATGTCTATGTTCGGAGAGATTTAGTTCTTTCTTGGACTACAAGTGATTCAGTAGACTGATGAAATATTCATCACACAATCTAAATACATAAATGAAGTACTGAAAACATTTGGAATGGAAGATGCTAAACCTGTGGGAACACCAATGGCTACTGGATGCAAATTGACAAAGGAGGATGAAACTATAGAAGTAAACCAGACACTTTACCGATCCATGATTGGTAAGTTAATGTACGTAGTTCACAATAGACCAGATATAGCACATGCTGTGGGAATTGTTGCAAGATTTTCTGCTAATCCTAGAGAATCACACATGATAGCTACAAAAAGGATCTTAAGATACCTAAAGAAAATAGAGAATTATGGATTATGGTATCCTAAGGAAGGGAAGTTTGAACTGAAAGTTTACACCAATGTTGATTGGGCTGGAAATGTGGATGATAGAAAAAGCACCACCAGAGGAGCATTTTTCTTTGGTGAAAGACTTGTAACCTAGACAAGTAAAAAGCAGGTTTGTATTTCTCAGTCTATAGCTGAAGTAGAATATGTTGCTGCTGCTACCAACTGTTCAAACATTGCATATATCAAACAAGTGTTGGAAGGAATGAATGAGGTAATTACTGATCTAGTTATTATATATTGTGACAACACTAGTGCTATTAATATTTCAAAGAATCTTGTGATGCACTCTAAGACAAAGCATATATATATTAAGTATCATTACTTAAGAGAACAAGTGCAAGAGAAGCAAGTGAAGTTAGAATTTGTCACATCTAAAGAACAACTTGCAGATATTTTTACAAAACCCCTACCGAAGGACACATTTGAATACTTGAGGACTATACTTGGGGTTCGTCCCCTATCTATTAGTCACTAATGTGATCTGGTTGTTGCATTAGCCTACGTATATCAGAAGATTATTCATGTTGATGCATCATAGTTCACAATTTGAATCATGTTCAAGGTTGTGATTAAGTTTGAGAACTTGAATTGATTGGAATATTAGTATTCAAAGATATAGAGGAAGAGAGAATTGTTTGTTTATTTGTTTCTTTGGCATTGTTGTCAAAGGGAGAGATAAAAAATATGAAAAGGAAAAAGCCACAGACAAGAATTATCAAAGGGATAGACAATCTAAATGAGACAGAGTATTGAAGATTAGTTACAGAGAACAGAAGTAGGAACAAGAGAACTAAAAAGAACACAACTACAGAATGGTAAAGTTGTATTATCTAATGCTATTTAGTAACGTAGTGATTAAACATATTAAGTCTATTCAACTTACAACATTTTGTTCACAAAGTTGTAGAATATATGTTTGGTATGTTTATGGTACATTTCATATTACTTGAGTTGCCATCAATGCCAAAGGGAGAGATTGTTGAACTACAACTGATTTGGAATCTGATTGAAGAATCTGTGATTAAAGATCACTGAGAAGTTGCTGATTAGATATGTAATATGATTAAATCAATATTATGTTGTCATTGATGTCAAATAGCTTGACAACACTTATCTTGTAAGTTACTATACCGAGACATCTGAAGAAAGGTGAAAAAGATGAAGAAAAGAGAAATCTACATGAGGAGAGATGTACATGACATATGAGGATAAGGAACACATTGAGTAACTTGTTGATGAGTCTATGACTTAATGATATTGACTTTATTATGTTGCATTCATCTATGATGAAGTATAGAGCTCAAAGGAACAAAGTAGTGTTGTCGGTAAATGAAGCATTTCTAGTATAAACCGACAGAGTGTAGTATATACCGATCATAGTATTAACAGAGCAGTGTTCACCGATGCATTTCTTTGTTAACCGAGCAGAACAGAATGAACTAAATGATTAGTTTAGCCGATAAGATTGATGACCTGGCAAGAGTATAACATCGAGGTAACAAATAATGTTTGTTACACAGATCAACAGCTGATGAAATTCAAGAAAGATCTAAAGGATGAAAATCAAATGTGTTATTGACACAAGTATCGAGAAAGTTTGAAGTGGCAAAATTTATGAATGTGGTTAAGCGGCAAAATCTAATGGTGGAGAAGAAAATGATTTACTCATCTATATAAGAGAACATAATTTCTTTATGAAAAATGCCAGAAGAAGAAGAAACTGTAGGAGTATCGCGTGAACAAGGTTTTCATGCATTCTGATCATACTAGTTAGTAAGAACCAAGCTACAGAACAATTACTGAGCTACAAAGAGAAATTACCGACGGACAGAAAGTTGATACAATATTGAATCTGAAGTGAAATATTGATCAGAAGGATTTGTATGGACTAAATATTGATCTGTAATGTACAATTGAAGTTGTATTAAGGAAGGTCATTTACTGTTACATATTTAACCATTGTATACAGTCAAAATCTCTTAACCGAGTGGACTCTAAAAGTCTTATGATGTATCATTCTTAGAATGAACATTGTTATCCTGTCAACCCCATATTGAATGCTAGTTGGATGATAACTTCTAGTCTAAAATCCTCTAACAAGGTCACACCTGATAGTGTATTTGTAAACCTTTAATAGGGTTGGGTCTTAATTGACCTCACTTCAGAAGAGTGAACAATTTTGGGTTGCTGGTCCCAGGTGGTTTTTCCCTTTACAGGGTTTCCACGTTAAATCTCTTATGTTATGTGTTGATTGTGATATTTGTTTGTTATCATTCTTTACATGTTACATGTTAGATTTGATCGGTAACTATTATGGTATTAGACTGGTAATTGGTAAAAGCACATACAGTGAAAGTAGTTATTATTTATTGATGAGAAGAAATTGAAGAAATAGTTTTGAATTATACATTTTGATTTGAGACACTGGATAACTAATTTACCCCCCTCTCAGTTATTCTAAAAACCTCATAGCCACCATTGAAGAAACATAAGCTTGAGGTAGGTTAACCTTCTCAGGAGAAGAAACAAAAAAGAATAATGGATAGAGCTTCTGCTCTGGTACCTAATAATAGAGCATATCATCATCAATTGAGAAAAGCCATAAGAGAGGGCATGAATATAGTGTCCAAAGAAGAAGAGGAACTGCCTCTATTGTTAGGACAAAATGAGAGAGAGTTGTATCAAGATGAGTTCCTTAGTGATGACCAATTCATCAAAAGTGAAGAATTCAGGAACTTCCTCATCTGGAAGAAATCTCAAGAGGTTGGAAAGGCTCTACTTGAGGGAATAGAACCGAGTGAGGAGACTATGAGGGCTCTCACATCTTATGACCCAAGCCTTGAGAATATTACTATTGAGGAATCCAGAGAGATGGTAAAATCAAGTGGAATGCTTCTGACTCCTGGATGGGACCTAACCTCAGCTTTCATCATTAATCAAATTAGAAAGCAACCAGAGGGTAACATGTCTTATGAGGTACATATAGGAGACATGATAAGAGGAAGTGGCTATGACCCTAAGTCTCAGGCTGTTGCATTATGGTCCCTTGCTCCTAGAACTCAAAATCCATCTCTGGTGAGTATTTAAGATAAGATGGATGGAGATAAAATTATCTGGACTGTTCAAAATACTACTGATCTTGAGGTGTCCAAATCAGTAACACACTTTGCCCACCTCAATGAAGCAAAGACAACTCAGTTGGAAGATAGATATGCTAAGTTATTTGAGAACTCAATGAAGGTTGCCAAGGACAAGGATTTAAAGTTGATGATGATAAAGAAAACGGAGGATGAAGTAGAGGATCTAAAGGCCAAGCTTGAAGAAGCTTCAAAGGTAGTTCTTCCTCCTCCTTTGCAAATTGAGGCCCTGATGAAAGGTGCTCCCCTTAATACCACAAACACATAACAGAAATAGAAAAACAACAACAATATGCAAGAAAATAAAATTGGCTTCTTATTATCTCCACAAATGTGGAATTACAACCTTTCAGAATTATAATATGAAAAGCCACATGGGCATTCCCTTACAATATTCTGTAGGACAAAGCCTCAAATCAATACCCAGATCTACTACCTAGAACTGCCCTAGACAACACAATGGCCCTTCTTTATATAGGCATTTTCCAATGCCCGAGAAGGTTCCATAAATTTAGCCCTAAGGGCCGACCAAACTTAGAATTTTTTTTTTTTTCAATTTATTACATCAAAGTCGGCTCAAAATAACTTTTGAAACCTGAACATAAATTTTGAGGGAAAATTATTTTTTGCCATTTTAGGTGGCCCGACTTTCGAAGACCATAAGTCATCACTAGTTGACCCGATTGACTATTATAACCCCATTTCGGAAATGCCACAAAGTTCTCTATAGGCTTGACCTATGCAAGCACCCGTCACCCAAATTTTAGAGCTCATCTAGGGCCTCTAAAGCCTTCAAAACTGAGCTCAAAGTTTTTGTACCCTGCTACCAATACCGAAAATCTTCAATATCTTCAAGACTAGACCTGATCTAGCCATGAAACTTTACTGGCAGGTTGATATGACTGAGATGAACCTCCACATGTAAAATCAAAACATTCCGAGATCGTATGACCAACTTACTAAAAATAGCAAGTTTCCATAAATAGTAGCTCTACACAAGATAGCCCTTATTGAATACAAAAATAGAAATATTTTTGGGTGATGCAAGATTGCTCTTACACCCAGGATTCTCCTGCATCAGACACCCGAGGTAATTTGAGAAGTGACCCCGTCATGACTCAGGTGTGCAGAGGCAAACCAACATGGTTAACCTCCTCCTTTGTTAGCCATGATAAATCTTCAACAAATCATCCTTTCCATTTGACCAAATACTCTTCATATGTCCTGTTCCATGTGCTTCTGCCAACATGACTATCCAGTATGTCTTCAATCTCCTTGATATCTGAACTGGTTGCTGGAATACTCCACTATGCTGCTGTAACCTCATCTTCAACACCTCCCTCATGATACTATGTCAAATCTAAAATATTAAACACTGGTGAAATATTCAACTCATTAGGCAATTCTACCTCATATGCATTTCCTGAATCATGCTTCTTCAGTATCTTAAATGGCCCAAACTTCTTCATTTTCAACTTGTTATATGTACCAACTGGAAATCGCTCCTTCTGCAAATGAACCATGACTTCATCTCCAACTTGAAATTTCTTATGCCTTATTTTCACATTTGCTTTAGCTTTATACTATGCATTCATCTTGGTAATATGCTTCCTCACCTCCTCATGGATGTTCTTCAAGTGTTCTACAAAATCCTCAGCTTCAGCACTACTTATTTCTCCTTTATCTATCTTTCTCAATTTTGATGTATTTTTGGGACTACTCCCATATACAATCTAGAATGGTGATTTACCAGTGCTCTTGTTGACATAATTATTGTATGCAAATTCTACCTGTGGTAAAATCAAATCCCATCTTGTTGGCTTATCTTCAACCAAACATCTCAACAAATTTTCCAAACTCCTATTCACCACCTTTGTCTGTCCATTAGTCTGTGGATGATGTGATGAACTAAACTTCAAATCTATCTTCAACTTCTTCCACAATGTACACCAAAAATATCCAATGAACTTAGTGTCTCTATCTGAAACTATGGTCTTGGGCAAACCATGTAGTCTCACTACTTCTCTGAAAAAAATTCTGCTATATGAACAACATCATTAGTCTTCTTGCAGGGAATGAAATGTGCCATCTTCAAAAATCTATCAACTACCACAAAAATTGAATCATGTCCCTGATGTGTCCTTGGTAAACCAAGAATAAAGTCCATACTGATATCCTCCCAAGGCTTCTCTGGTACAGGTAATGGCTGATACAACCCTATATTCTACTTCACTCCCTTCACCATTTGACATACTCTACAACTTTGTACAAACTTCTTGACATCTTGATGCAACTGTGGCCAATAATAATTTTCACTAACCAAAGCAAGGGTTTTATCTCGACCAAAATGTCTAGCCAATCATCCGCTATGCTTCTCCTTGATGAGATTCTCCCTCATAGAACTTCTTGGAATGCACAACTGACTCCCTCTAAATAGCATATCATTCTGAATGATAAAATCTAGCCATTTCATCCTGTCTAGAGTAACAGGTTCTTTACAAGCTTTCCAAGCTTTACCAAAATCAGGATCCTCTAGATACAAATTCTTGAGTTCCTGGAACCCAACCACCTCAATCTACATCTCTGTCAGCAATAGTTGCCTTCTGCTAAGCGCATCTACAACCCTGTTAGACTTTCCACTTCTGTGTTTCAAAACAAATGTATAACTCTACAAAAACTCAACCCATTTCAAATGCCTTTGATTCAACTTTCCTTGACTACTCAAATATTGTAAAGCTTGATGATCAGTATACAAAAAAAACTTCTTAGGAAGCAGATAGTGTCTCCACTTCTTCAATGCCTGAACTATAGCATAAAATTCCTGATCATAAACAGAATATTTTCTCTTGGCATCATTTAACTTCTCACTGAAATAAGCAACAGGTTTGCTTTCTTGGCTCATAACAGCTCCTATTGCAGTACCGCTAACATCACAGTCTACTTGAAACACTTTATTAAAATTTGAAAGTGCTAAAATAGGTTGTTCTGTAACTTTTTGTTTCAACAATTGAAAACTCTTTTCTACCCCATTAGTCCACTTAAACTCTTTTCTATCCCCTCTCATTGTTTCAGTCAAGGGACCACAAATATTGCTAAATTTTTTGATAAAATTTCTATAAAAACTAGCTAGACCATGAAAAGATCTTACCTCGGTAGCACTCTTTGGAGTAGGCCATTCAAGGATAGCCTGTACCTTCTCTGGGTCCATTTTTAGACCTTTTGTTGAAACTAAAAATCCTAAATACACTAACTCTTTCTTCACAAAACTGCACTTCTTCAAATTAATCAGCACTTTCTCATCTCTCAGCTTCTCAAACACCATATGAATATGCATCATATGTTCCTCCAATATCTTGCTAAAGATCAAAATATCATCTAGGTAAACAATGACAAGCTTACCCAAAAATTCTTTCAAAACCTCGTTCATGAGCCGCATGAAAGTGCTCGGTGCATTGGTTAGCCCAAAAGGCATGACTAACCAATCATACAGTCCTTCCTTTATCTTGAAGGTAGTCTTCCATTCATCTCCTTCTCTGATCCGAATCTGGTGATATCCACTCTTCAGATCTATCTTTGAGAAATACACAGCTCCACTCAAACAATCCATAATATCATCCATTCGTGGCAATGGAAATCTATACTTGATTGTGATCTTGTTTATTGCTCTAAAATCTATACACATCCTCCATTCTCCATTCTTCTTTGGTGCTAATACTGTTGGTACAACATAGGGACTCAGACTCTCTCGAATCAACCCCTTCTACAATAACTTGTGTACTTGTCTGTTCAACTCTTCACTTTCTGCTAGTGTCATTCTGTGTGCTGCCTTGTTTGAAAAACTGGTTCCTGAAATCAAATCCATCTGATGAATGATCTTCCTTATCGGTGGTAATCCATCAGGTACATTATTAGATACAATGTCATAAAACTCATTCAACAAATCTACAACCTCTACAGGTACATCCTCTACTTCTTCTTTACCAGCTTTTGGAATTAAAGCAAAACACACATGCTCATGCCTCATACCATCTAGGAATTTTATTCCATCTATAAATTTTATTCTTGCATTACCACATACCTTTTCTTCGGCCTCCTTCAATGGCTTTAGCTTATGTCACACTCCATCCTTTGTCAAGGAGTAGGTATTCACATGACCATCATGTAAAACACATATGTCAAACTGCCACGGTCTACCCAACAACATATGACATGCATCTATAGATATGATATCACATAGTACCTCATCTTGGTACCTACCAATCTTGAACTTTACTAGGCACTGTTCACTGACCATGACCTTGTGGTCATCCTGCACCCAAGAAATTTGATATGGATGTGGGTGTTTCTGTCTCTTGAGCTTCAACTTTGTCACCATCTCTTCTGACACCAAATTGTCAGTGCTTCCACTATCAACAATCACATCACAACATTTTCCCTCACGCTTGCATCTAGTGTGAAATAGGCTCCTCCTTTATGCAGGTTCATTCTCACCACTCAACATGACTCTTTTGTTAATCAACGTTTCTCCTCTTTTAGCATCTTCTAGATTTGATGATCTGACATCTTCATCTACATGTGCAACTCTAGCCTGACCTTCATTCCTCCTATCCATCCTTCCTTGGCGTTGAGGACATTCAAATGCCCTATGACATTCTTCTCCACAGTGAAAACATGTTCCACGGAAGCCTCCTCTTCCCAAACCTTTTCCTCTTCCTCTTCCTCTCTGATCACTAGTGTTCTGATCTTGGAAATGATTGGAATTGTTTCCTCTTTGATTTTGACTACTACTGGCCTCATCTTTCTTTTTCAGATCTTCATTTTGGCCTCCATATGAACGTCCACTGTGACCTCTTCCATTTTGTCTGCTCTCAAACTTCTTGTTCAACTTTTCCTCTACTTTTAGGGCAAACTGGTGTGCCTCTTCAATACTATTCATTTGAACTAGATTCAGCTCCTCCTGAATGCTTGGCCTTAACCCATTAAGGTAACGGGCAACTTTCTCTTTGTCAGCTTCCGCATGGCCTGTTCTGATGAGGATTCAATAGAACTCCTCTGTATACTCCTGAATAGATCTTCCTGCCTGCTTCAAACTTTGCATGTTCTTCAGTAGGTCAAGCTCATAATCAATAGGAATGAACTGCCGCTTCAATTTATCCACCATTCGATCCCATCTTGTGATTTTATCTTTCCCTCTTCTATTTCACTCCAATTGAATCTCTTGCCACCAGATCTTTGCATGACCTTTCAGTCTGGCCTTCGCGAATTTGACCCTATCAGGATCCTCAATATCTTCATACTCAAAATATTCTTCACATTCATTGATCCAGTTGATCAATTTTTCTGGGTTAAGATTTCCTGAAAATGCAAGAACCTCAATCTTAGCTCTTTTTTCGATCTTGGAAATGGCTCAAAAAAGTCTTTCTTCCTCCTGGTTCACAACTTCGACTTCTCCTTCTTGATCTTCTTCTTCGGCTTCATCCTCGCTTTCATCTCTGACATTAAGATTCATTCCTCTGCCAATCTCCTCTTGCAATGCTCGCACTTGTCTCTGGAGCGCTCTAACCTCAAGTGTTACAACACCAGTTCTTCCACCACGTTCCCTTCATGGAGGCATTTTCATGATGCGCGTTGAAACCCTAACCACGGTCCTGGTGAAAACTGCCTCACAATCGGTGATTTGTTTACACACTCAAGAACTCCTGCTCTGATACCACTTGATGAAGGGTGCTCCCCTTAATACCACAAACACATAACAGAAATAGAGAAACAACAACAATATGCAAGAAAAGAAAATTGGCTTCTTATTATCTCCACAAATGTGGAATTACAAACTTTCAGAATTACAATATGCAAAGCCACATGGGCATTCCCTTACAATATTCTATAGGACAAAGCCTCGAATCAATACCCAGATCTGCTACCCAGAACTACCCTAGACAACACTACGACCCTTCTTTATATAGGCATTTTCCACCGCCTGAGAAGGTTCCAGAAATTTAGCCCTAAGGGCCGACCAAACTTAGAATTATTTTATTTTTCAATTTATTACATCAAAGTCGGCTCAAAATAACTTTTGAAACCCGAACATAAAGTTTGAAGGAAAATTATTTTCTGCCATTTCAGGTGGCCCGACTTCCGGAGACCATAAGTCATCACCAGGTGACCTGATTGACTATTATAACCCCATTTCAGAAACACCACAAAGCGCTCTATAGGCTTGACATATGCAAGCACCCGTCACCCAAATTTTTAACCTCATCTGGGGCCTTTAAAGCCTTCAAAACTGAGCTCAAAGTTTCTGTACCCTGCTGCCAATACCGAAAATCTTCAATATCTTCAAAACTAGACCTGATCTAGCCATGAAACTTTACTGGCAGACTGATATGACTGAGATGAACCTCCACATGTAAAATCAAAACATTCCGAGATCGTATGACCAACTTACTAAAAATAGCAAGTTTCCATAAATAGTAGCTCTACACAAGATAGCCCTCATTGAATACACAAACATAAATATTTTTGGGTGATGCAAGATTGTTCTTACACCCAGGATGCTCCCGCATCAGGCCCCCTCCCAACCAATGGCAGAAACTCCTGACAAGCCATCGAAGGATCTAGAAAAGGTAAGGCTAGATGTAGCCTTAAAGACCATGTCAGATGTGCAACATAAACTGGACAAAATAAAGGAGAAAATGGACTCGGTCCATCAGTTAGTTGTCTTGTTGCATAAGGCAAATGAGAAGGTAAATGAATCACTGGCTACTTTAGAGCCACTCTACAATGTTTGGTCTGGGAGAAGTGCATTATTTGAGAATCTTGATGTCTTGCAGCCACATAAGCCTAATATCCCTTAGGTAGTTACATAAGTGTTTGAAAAGATAGGGTTGGTCAGTCCCATTTCAAAGTTTTTTAAAGGGAAATCAAATCAGGTGAAGGCCAAGCTGGCCATATTTGATAAGGATTATAGTAAGTATCTGCCCTTTGTTTACAATAATGATGGAAGTATAGTAGGTATAGATGAGTGGAAGTCATCCATGGGACAGATAATGATTAAGCAAGAGGCTTTCCTCAATGGTGATGGTTCTTTGGACTTAGAAGGATGCAACAACATAATAGAGAACTTGATTAAAGTTGAAAATGATTGCATAAAGTTTGTTGCAGATGTTAAAGGCATCACTGATTCCAGGTGGGAGTTGCAGATCAAGTCATTACATGACTTACATGATTATAGTTGGCCTTTAGATGATGATGTAGCAACCTGGGACAAAAGTACAAAGCAAAAGAAAAAGAAGTCAGTTGTCTTGGAGTTAGAGGCAGAAGAAGAAGAATAGAGTACACTTGGCACCTGATCCAAAATTTTAGGGAGAGCATGTATCAAACAAAGAATGATGTAAGTTAGCCTGTATTGGTGGTCATCATTCATGCAACAAAATCAAGCAACTGCTCTGAAATATCCTCAGATGAAGGTGCCAGTTATGAAGATTCCATTTGTTGGAAATTACTTTATGTTTTGTCCAGTCTTTGTCATCATGTTTGTACTTTTTGTTTGTAGTGCAAGTCACTTTCCTGGCTATTTGAAGCTTGTTGCATCCTTTCTTTGAGGATTCCAAGATAGCCAGTGATATAAATAGAAATTTGTCTTCTTTTGTAGTGGTGGTTGATAATACTTTGTAAGGAGAGTTCTGAATATAGAATCTTGTTTCTTTTAAGTCTTTATCAAAATATACTGATATAGTTTGATATATTAATACAAAAATACTGGAACTCCTTTGCTAATTCTGGTTGTCTTCGTATATGTATGTTTAAGTTCTCTTATGTATTAAATTGTAAGGCTCTTTAATGCATTATTTACAAGGTAGATATAGGGGTTGAGTTCAAGTTTCTTTCAAGGAAAGAAATAAATCTTGAGGGAGGTCTCTGGGAATTAATTATCCATGTATGAATTTGATAGCAGGGTTAACAATTGGGAGAATGGAGTGTTAGGCATTTCATTTATGTTTGAGTATGTTTGTTTTGATAGGATTTTGTTGATGTAGGTTTTGACTTTGATGCCCAATGAATAAGGCACTAGTTATTGCTTGAATTGCATGTATTCATCATCAAAAAATCAAATAATCTGTTCAATTTACATTTAATGTATATTTTTTTAATTGTATCATTTATGTCAAGCACATAGATCACTATTGTAATGCTTTTTAGAAGCTGTTAAGAAAGGTAAACCAGCCTGAGTTTCGTACTCGAAGTGAAGAAGGTTTCTAAACCTTAATACCTTAGCATTTGAATTGTGTTAGATGCATCTGTTGGGAGTGCAAGAGTTTTGATTTCAGAGGTTTCTGAATCCTTTTAATCATCTACAAGTTTAAGTGCTAACATGGGCAACCTTCAACATTGGCATGAGGACACTTGAGCCTTTTTCAGAGACTCTATACATTTTGAGGTTTCTCCCTACATATTGGGGAGGCTTCATTCATACACCTTTGTTTTTATTTCTTCCTAAGGGGAGGAACATTGTTCAGTTTTCATGGAGCAGTTTCTACATTGAGCCTAGAGCATCTACCATTGGTGTACCTTCTATATTTGAATAATATAAAAAGTATATTAATTATAAAATTATTTTAACCATAATTATTATAATTATTAATAACTATTATGATAATATTATAAATTAAAATGTTGAAATCATATTTATATATAAAATATAACATTAACTTTTTAAATATTATTTTAAAATTTAAAATTTTTATAGTTTTAATTATTTTACCTAATTTAATACTATTACATTCACCTTATGTTCTCCTCATAATAAAATTTATTATGCTATTTACTTTTCCCTACTTTTTATACTGTGCATTTTAATAAATGTCAATAGGCATTCTACAGTGGTAGCAAGGGATGAAGTATAATGGCATGAACATGTTGATGTTAACATAAACTCTTACATCAAATTTGACAATCATTTGCATGTCGAAATAGTAATATAGCCAAAGGGTTGTAACTCAATTGATTTAGCAAAATTGGTGATGATGATGGTATGAGATATAAAAGTCATCCACCAAGGTTCAAACACCCAGAGGCATGTACAATCTAGATTCAACCCTTGGGTCTAGTTTACAAATATGTTTATTCAAATTGTTGTATTTCCATAAAAAAATAGTAATGCTAATTATAAACATAATATTTTCAATTGATAAGCAAGAGACATTTTCCACAACAAGTCAAATTGTGATATTGCGATTAGGATTCAATTGTGTAGTTTTTGAGTCAAACTTGAACTCTAGGGGTCCATTTGTTTGCTGGAATTGGAATTGTCAAATTCTAGAATTGACATTTTCGATGTTTGTGTTCAAAACATGAAACTGGAATAGGGATTTGTTAATTCCCATTTACCCCCTAAACCATCATTTGAATCTTTCATCTAAATAGGTGGAATTGGAAAATCAATTCCAATTCCACTTAAATGAGAATTGGGGATAAAACAAAATTTATAATATTTTGAAATCCATATGCAAACAACATTTTCCATCTTCTCATTATGAATTCCAAGTGAACCAAACGGTTCCAGCCATATTCCAAAAACTATTTTTTGGATTTAAAACTTCCAAAATTGTCAAATACTAAAATTTGATAATTCCAATATTATTTAATTCCAGCAACTAAACAGACCCTAGGTGAAGCATTGGGCTTTCCCAGGTGGTCACCCATTTCAGTATAGTCCTCCAAGTCAAGTGCACTTTATGAAGTTTCCTCCAAAATTAAACCCACTTAACTTGCTTCCCCATTTATTTAATATCATTAAATCAACTCATCTAAAAACTTGACCAAAGAAAAATAATTCTTTTTTAACATAATCTCACAATAAGACCCTACAACAAACTAAAATGAACTTTTCCATGTCATAAATTCTTCTGCCGATTCAATTCATTTTATATACCAATTCAC
>BSBK01000287.1:1927500-2012500 GCA_027943335.1 Chamaecyparis obtusa | reverse complement strand
ATACTTTATGATTTTTGTTTATGATTACTCTAGGATGATGTGGGTTACTTTTCTAAAAGATAAATCTGATGCATTTTATTTATTTAAGGTATTCAAAGCAAAGGAAACATGTAAGAGTCTAAAGTGCTTGAGATCTGACGTAGGTGGTGAGTTCACATCTTTAGAATTCACTGAGTTTTGTGAAGAACATGGAATTAAGAGGCAAATGTCAGCACCTAGAACTCCTCAATAGAATGTGATTGTAGAGAGAAGGAACAGATCTATTATTGATGTTGCAAGAACAATGATGATTCAAAGAGATGTGCCTCAGATGTTTTGGAGAGAAGCTATCAACACTGTTGTTTATACATTGAATTGGGTATAGGTGAAGAAGGCTACTGATAAGACTTCATATGAGTTATGGCATGGTCACACACCTAGTTTAAAATACTTCAAAGTATTTGGGAGAAGATGCTACATAAAGAGAGATGGCTATACATGGAAATTTGATCCTAAGAGTGATGAAGGAATATTCTTAGGATATTCTACAAGAAGAAAAGCCTACAAGTGTCTAAACAAGAAAAGTAACAAGTTGATAGAAAGTGCAAATGTGCAGATTGATGAATTCCTAGAGAAGAATGATGGTTCTAGCAAGAATGAATCAAGAGATGATAAGGGGATTGTATATGTTCAACTGATGGAGCAAGAAGTTAAAAATTAGAACAATGTGGAAGAACCAATTTAATTGGTAGAAGAGGCATAACTGATGCAGTGGTGGTAAGCGATGTGATGGTACAAATTTGGTGATTGTGATGATCAATTATTGTATTGTCATTGATGTCAAGTATTGACCAAGTGTTCTTAGTGTGTTTCCAAGCATGTGAGAATGATGAACAATGTGTTGCAAGTGGTTCTAGTGGTAATGATTCTTAAGGGAGACTTGGGAATCTGTTTAGATGATAAATACATGATCAAAACTGTTGAATGCATGATTTGTATTAATTATGATTGATTAAAGTATGACAGGGAAATAACTAGAATAGTTTGTGACTAGAATTGAGTGATTTGATCAATTTATCAAATCTATGGTGAGTTAGGTGGTACGATCATAGGATTATTTTGTTGATGTTGTTTTGAGCTCATGGTTATGACTGTGACTGATTTGGTTGACCGGTGAGTATGTTTTGTCGTTACAGAAGTTATTTCTATGAAAGGTGGTCCTATGTTTATGAGCTACCGATGGTAAATCTTCTATTGGCGACCGATGATTGAGTTGTGATAAATTATTTGTGTTCCATGTGTCATGTTGATGTGTCTCAATTCATTTGTGGTGATGTGTTGACATTACATTGATCAATGTAGATGTTTTATCAAGATGAAGGCTGAGTTAGTCAAAACATGTTTGACTATTCTTGATAAAATAAATTGTAAGGGTCCATCTTTTGGCCGACCTATTTGGTGAAGATGGTTGTTACATTAAGATGTGTATTTTGGTGCAATCTCTATGAGCGCGAATATTGGAAATGTGATTTCAAATGTGTTGGATGAGATTTTCGGTCGGTGGTAGGATTAGGGCTTGAGCAGTGATATCTATATCATGAAATCAAAGATTTGTGTGTGTAGATCATGATTATAATGGTGCGATCAAGCCAAAGTATTCCAGAGTTGTTTGATGAAAGAATGAACGTGTTACAAAGGATTTTATCAAGAAAAGGATTTTCTATTTCCATATCACAAGACCCTTATAGGTATCTTATATGTAAATCCCTTAACCAGGTAGATCCTAATAGATCTTATTTATAAATCCTTACAGGGTGGCACTTTAGCTAGTGTCTGAAGTCATCTCACAAGGATACTCCTAATAGGGTAAAGTTCCCAATAGGTCTAGAGGTAAATCCCATAACTGGGTGGCACCTAATAGTGTCTTTGTAAAACTCCTAACAAGGTTAAGCTCCTAACTGGGTGTACTTCAAAATAGTACATAATTTGTGAGTTTCATCTCACACGTGGTTTTCACCCATTTGGATTTCCACAGGAAAAATATCTATGTTATGTGACATTGTATGCTTTGTGGTGGTTGTGTTTATTTGGTCAAGTTTCATTTTCTTATTAGTCGGTGAACTAGTGAATGTTATCTTTGTGTTAAATAAGTAAAAAGTATTAGATATCTTAGATTACTGATTCACCCCCCCTCTCAGTAATCTTGGACCCTTAGGACTAACATTGAGGCACACACATAAGGTATGCATGGACCATACCCTTGCTGAAAAAAATGGTTATAGTGCATGGTCATCACTCACACAACAAAAACATAGGTCATAAATTTTTTTCAATTAAAAAAAAACATTTATTAAATTTGTAAAAAAGAGGGATCCGTAGTTTATTTACATGTTTGTATGCCTCTTGTGCAGGTACCTTAGGCTCCACATGTAGGTTGGTGTTAGTATCCAAGTCCTCCAAATTTTGTGACCTCCTCCAATTTTATCTACACCTCTATTTTTAGCAATCTCTCTATTTTTAGCAAAAGAATCTTTGAAGAATATTCTAGTCAGATAAAGGAATATTCTAGAATATTAGAGTATATTATAATAAGGACAAAATATCTTGGTGACAAAGAATATTCTCATCATCAGTAGTTAACCAGTTTGATCTCTTAGCCCTAAAGAATAGTTATTTTTTTCACTCATAACTTGAGCATACAATATTGAAATTGTTCAAACAAGATACCATTGGAAAGTTGATTCGAGTACCAATCTATTTATGGTGGTAGTTTGATAAGACTCTACATCAATTTTCTATACCAAGTCTCTAAAGTCAACTTTTTCAACTTTTGCACATCGTCATAAAGCTCTCAGAGTCCTATAATCAAATTTTCCAGATTCTACTCTACGTACATTTTTATTCAAATTTTTTTGTTTTCTATCTACTCGATTACTTGAATATTTTAGCATGTAGGATGGCTCTATTTGTTGGAGAGGGATGTATTTGATGTTCTCTACATATTTTGAGATTATTGGGGTTTGATAATTTGATTTGAGGAGGTATCATGGATTTTTATGTTCACCCTTGTGTTATTAGACTAGCAAATAGAAATTACAAGTTGGAGTTGCATGGAATCCTGGTACATCACATGTGGTTGGATATGTTATTGTATTTGTATGAACTCGTACCTTAACCAATAAGTGTAAATCACCTTGAGGTAATCTCACGTCAAACCATGTTGTAGATATGATTTTTTCTAGTGTTGATTATGACATTGTGCTATATACAACTTTTAGTGTCCTCACACACTTTTAACCCAACTTTGGGAGATGCATAGAGATCCTCATATCTCTCCATTCCCAAAACCACTATTTTGACCCTTGAAACTCAAAAGTTCAAATTCAAATTTAGGATGACTCCCAAATTTGTTTCTTGCTATGTACTTGTATTGTTTGGTGCAAACATGGGCTTTTTTATCCACTTTCTACTTTGTAATTGTGAATGACGTGAAATGTGAATCAAAATAATGGAAACAATGCAATGCAATATCAAAATTAACAATCCCCACAAACACAAAATGGAATGTAAGATCCATGCATCAAATCAAATGATAAATAATAATACCATAAAAAAGACCTTAGTAGACTCCATTGTTATTTGAGATTTGCTTGAATGCTTTGATATGTAGATTTGCAATCAAATTTTGTAGCATAACTTTGATATCATCATGATAGTATGAACGCTTGATGCTTGATAATGATAGTGCTAGCTCTTGATTGAGAAGGCTTAATAGATGCTTGATAACTTGGCTATAGTGTAGGTACTCAAAAGTGCTAGATTGAAAATAAGTGAATGAAGGTCTTATTTATGTCTCACATCATATTTTAAATGGTAGATATTAAATGGAAAAATCAATGGTAGAGAAAAAATAAAAGAAGGTAAGATGTATAATACACATGGACTGATGAGGTGGATGGATAAGGTAAATTGTAAATGCATTGAGGAAATAAAAAATGTATTGATTTTTTTGTTAGATAAATAGTTGCAAATGGATATCTCCCATAATATTAATCAAGAAAATGAAGGCATTTTTACATTAGACTATGGTTGGAAGCCCCTAAAGCCGATTAACAGGCTCTAGAAAACAAAACACAAATCAAACCCCTAGATAGGCTCCAAAAAACCAAGAAAAATATAAACCCTTGTACTAAAACCTATAGACTCTGTGTGCCAAAAAAATCTCATCCCAAAAGAAATTGTCTAAATATGTACAACACATAAATAGTGTGGGAGAAAAGATACATGTTGAAAATCACCTCATTTTTCTTCCTTTTACTTTTCACTATTATCAATGTTCCTTCTTGGTGAAATTTTTCTTCCTTTCACTTTTCACTATTATCGATGTTCCTTCTTGGGCTTCACCACCAGTTATCTCATCTGCATTCCTTGGGACAATTTCTTGACCTCATAAAGGAAAAGATCTAGAGCTCTCGACAAATGTAGTCATCTCATCAATGGGAAATGAATCAACCTTATCAATGGCCTTTCCAATGGGAGGAGAACCCATAGAAGAACTCAATATGATGTGGTTTCTTTGGTGTTGAAGTCCCCTTACTAGGATCCACAACCAACTCGGCCACCACCATTGAGGGTGCAACAACCTACCTTGGTGAAGCCAAGTGTGAAATCACTTTTTTGGGAGTTTGTGACTCTTCAAAGGTAACTCCATTACGATCTATATCTTCCTTTTCAACCGAGCAATGTTGAATGGAGATATTTTTCCACGAAAAAGATTGTTTTACTTTCCTCTCTTTAGTACAATGCACAACAAAATGTCTCATGCAAAAATACATGTGACATAAAAAATCAATGCCCTCATAATCTAGAGATTGAGTCTCGCAATTTCTTTTAGGGCCCGTTTGGAACATGGAATATGAGCCCATATTTTGGAATAGTTTCGGATTTCGATATTCCATGTTTGTGTCCATCTTAACAAAGAGGAATTGGAATTTCAAAATTCCAATTTTGCCCAAAAAATGAGCATTCCATCTTCCATTTGAAAAGGTGGAATTAGAAATCCACATTCTAATTCCACTTTCAAATGCTCATTTTATTTGTCGTGGGGTCCGCTTGATGTTTAATTATTTTCACGTCTGAATTTTTCGTTCATTTTCATCGAAATTCCAATTTTTGTGAGGGGGAATTTCCTTCATTACAGCAGCCATTGCCTTCATTACAGTAGCCAATGCCTTCCAAGGCTTTGGAGCCACCAACGATATCATGGCTCAGAAAAGAGAGCTCACTGCTTTCTTTGCCCCAAACATCGCATGAAACCACTGGTTTATTCAAACTTGTCTCACATTCATGCAAGCTTTCGATTACCTGTAGTTAGTTTGTTGAGGTTACTACATTAATGTTAATGCCTGCAAGTGTATCAACAGGGGGGTGGGAAAATGCACCAGATGGTTTCACCCAATTTTGGTAGTACCACCGCCTGATTTCCCCTCAACTCACATACTCCATTTTCATTCTCCCTGTCTTTCATTCTCACCGTTCTCCCTGCCGTCTTCATTCTCACCGTTCTTTGCAGCAAATCTTGGGCTCACTTGGTTTCTTGCGAAGAACAAAATGACATACATTCCCACTGTTTCTGCAGTTTTGAGAGCCGTCATGTACTCCACACATCCTCCTCGGTAGTCACACTGCAGTCCAGATCAAGAGAATATGCCTCTGGCTCTCGATTCTATTAAGCTCTACCAATCTTCTTCTCCTGTTCTCACAGGCATGCACAAAATCATTACACTTCTCTGCTCTGTCTGGATGCTCTATTTTTTTGGCTTTTAAAAGAAATTAAAATACAAAATTAAAATTCCTTATGCAAGTTTGACAACTATGAACACACATTAGGGTTTAGAAAACCAAAATTGGGGATATTAGTAGCTGAAAACCCTCAATGAGCACAAAAGTGAAAACTTCCACAAGCTATGTGAAGAATTAAAGATAATTTTTTATCTTTTAAATTGTTTATTTGAGGTGGGAAGAATTAAAGCTAATTTTTTGATGGTAAATTAACTAAATAATAAAATATTGAATTAATTATGGATAGAAAAGACTAATGAATTAATTAAATAATGAAATAACTATTTAATTATTACAATAAATGTTAGTTTAATTAAATAATTTAAAATTATTAATTAATATGGAGATGTTAAGGTAATGACATGACAAGATGAAAAGTATTTTGGGTCAAACTTTTGAAAAGAGATGTAAAAGAAAAGTGTCTACAAAATATGTGCATGGATGCAACTAAATGGAAATATATTCAAGTTAGTGCATTGATCAAATGCAAGGTAACTCATATAAATGGATAATGAAATGGATGGGGAAAAGTGCTAGATTAAAAATATAAGATAATGGAAGGACATGGATAAATATGTCTTATATTATTCATTATGCTTTGTATCATCATTGAACAATTTATGAAGCAAAAAAAACACACGAAAACAATGGTCAAGATAAAAGGTCAAATATCAAGATGAATGACAAAAATATGACTATCCTCCATTCCTCTTTCCCCGCCATGATATTAAGATCAAAGCTTGTCATAACCTGATCCAGTTCTCCTAGTTTTTGGGATTTTTAGCGACTATTTTATACTTATGTTGACTTGGTCGAGTGTGTATTGACTCAAGTCATATAGAATAAATGATTTAGACATAGTTATTATTATGTTTCCCTTAATTATCTTATGAAATAAATTGGTGCAATGGAAATTGATGTTATGTTATGGAAATTGAAATGCATTATGAAGTGTCATTTATTTATGATTATCGATGAAATTTGAAAATGTTATATATGTTATATGATTTTAAATTCAATTATGGGTTTAATGGGACTAACCTACTCATGAATATTTGAGTTTAAGCATGATTGACAGGAGATGAAGGAAGAAATGTGATTGAGGTAGAGTAATCTATCTTCTTGGAAGGGGTGAGATTGGAAAAATTGGTCACAAGCACACACCACATAGTTGTTTTATATTTAATGAGTTCCTCACTCTATCTCATAAAATTGAATGCTTGAGTAAATTGACTGCGTGATTAAGTTGATTTTGTTTTCCTAGGGAGTAAATAATTTGGTTTAATTTCTTTACATATGTTAGTTCATTTATAATGTTAATGTAGCTAATTCCAAATTATCTGTAGTCATTTTATAAATTGTAGCAAAACAAATATAAATTTACTTTTATACACACACACACACACACACACACACACTTTTGATTCTTATTATTATTTGAAGAAATAACATTTAATCATTATAAGAAAACATTTTTTTAAATCCACTTTGCTTGTTTGGGAGTCGCCACATAGCGATCGTTGACTATGACTGATAGAGGTAATGCAAGTTTATTTCTCTATTTTTTGACATGTTGGGAAGGATCAGCTTGGGGGTTGACAACCTAAGACCGATAGTTTCTATTAACACTCAACCTTTATTTAAGGTTGGAGGTATGCATTTTTGAAAGGTTTTAATTAGAAAGAATCATAATATACATCTTTTGGGGGACGAGATGCATAGAGAAGAGGAAGGACAATGAGTTTGGATGCATTTTCCTCGCCCATTCTAAGACAAAGAATAATCAAAGGGAACTGACACACACACAAAAGTGTATACACCAAGAATGGAGAGAGAGAACAAGGAAAAATCTTTATTGAAAAAGAGGATCAAAATGCATATATACAAAATGAAAAGGAGGACAACTTGATTACTGCAAATTGAGGAGACTGACTGGGAAATAAAATAACGGCTAGAAGAATCCATAAAGAGAGATGTGAAGTGGGAAATGGAGGGGCTCACGCATTAGAAGAAGAATGAGCAGTTGAGGAGAGGTTCTGGATAGTTAAATAGAGACAGATTAGTAAATAAAAACACAACCGAATAGAGAATGAAAAGGGGGATCAACACACATGAAATAGAGCAGAAGTATTTAAAAGAGAAAAATAGATTATCTAGGTAAGGATAAAAGAAAATAATGAAGGGAACAAAGACGTGGGAGGGAATGAGAAAAGGATGGCACAAGTAGAAATTGAATAAGAGTTTATCTTTGTAAAGATTGGAGCGCGCACACAACTGAAGGGTATACACATAGAACAAAGGATATACACTCAGAATGAAGGAGAAAAATATGAATTCTGACCAGATTGCGCCAAGAAGACAAAATTGTTATGCTCATGGATTCTGACTAGAACTTGACAAGAAGAAAATAAAACCTGCAACCTTGTAAATTGCCTGGTATTTTTCTTTAGCGGTCATAATAGTTTAGAAATACTTGAAAATAATCAATTATTCATGCATCGTGAAATAGTTTACGAAAATAATCAACTTTGAAATTCTTCTATATTTCTGTTAATTTCTTTCATTCTATAGCGTTTGCTTGATGCTGTCTCAAATTTGATGTTGTCGGCTTGATAAACAACTCCTTGTGAAATTCATTTCTTAAACAAAAAGAATGCTCACTTGTTAAAATGATTAAACCACATTTTTTGTAGTAACACTATCCTTGATCTATATTATAAATATCATTAGGAAAAGAGTTAGAGGTTCACAATATTTTCAAAACTACTTATAACCAATGACTAGAAACCATATCGAATTTGTGATTAAAAATTGTGGAAAACATGTTTGCTATTTTGTTCTTTCAAACTGTGATAGGATAAAATGTGTTTTATTGTAGCATGATCACATAATAAGAAATGTAGATTATCTTTATTAATTACTGAATAGTCTCACAATAGGTAATGATAATCATGCCATTGTCTCTCTTAGGAATAATGTATTCATAATAAGGATTACTTTTCCCACCATGAAATGCATTTAGATTGTCAACCCAAGGATGTAGATTTGAAATAGGACAACACAGTTTGTGCACTAAGTCCTTCAAAGAGGCATACTACCTATGCTGCAAAAAGATAAAATGCACAAAAGAAACCTATGTTATTGTTGCAGGAAAGTAAGCACACTTAACTACTTAATGGAATTACTGATGAAAGCTTGTGAACTTAACGTAAGCCTGTTTAACAACTCAAAGCGTTCACTATGTCTATCTTTGCAAGTGCCGCAAGAACATTCACAGTAGTAATGCTGCAGGAGTAAAGCAGTAACTTCTACTTGAAAACACGAAAAATGCAAAAAGAAATTCTACCCTATCCTAATCTACTCCACCTCCCAAGTGGACCCACTTGGTTGGCTTCTGCTAACTACTAACACAAAAGATACTTCAAAATCACTCTTTCATTATATTCTCATAAACTGATTACATAGTAATGGAACAATACATGAAACATAGAAAGAGTAGTTCTGCTATATTAAACACAACCAACATGTATATTTTCTCATTTTTATAACTAAACCAATCAAATCCATTTATATAGAGGTTTGACGCTTATTGAAAGCATGAAAGTAAATTTTGACTAAGTCTCACCATAGAAGAAGGAAATATAACAACCACGACAAAGTACAATAAAGTTCAGATAATTGATTTTAACAGACTAATGAGCACTGAGGAAATATAACAGAGTTGTTTCCTATATTCTCTAGAATGATGGCTCCTTTCTAGTAGTGGCATGATCCTCGGTGCTGTGATTGCTTTCTCTGTCATAGCTGGAACTTCAACACCTCTTCTTTAATGTAGTAGATCCACTGTCCAGCTGCTCCTTGTTTTCCTGGCAAGTTAGTAGCATGCGGTATGTGTACAAGTCAACTAGTCAATTCTTACCCAAATATTAGAACAAAAATTAAAGTAGCTATATGAAGTACTACAATTTATATATAATGTTAAGCAAAACATGTCATATCTAACTACCCATAATCCTGGTGGTTCTAACTATACTTATAACAAGTTCACATAGTTATAGGTTCATGAATGTATTGGAAATGTTTCAACAGAGCATAAAGATTATAAAAAAATAGAGACAATAAATTGTCTCATCATCTACCCCCTAACAAAAATAATGCTTGTCCTCAAGCATTGCATTTTTTGGCTATAGATCTAAAATTACCAAGAATTGTATTTCCTTTCTTCCCACTCTTAAAAGTATAATAGAATCATCATGTCCTTGCCCAATAATTTGTACTATGCTCCTCTTGCAGATGGTCTAGTTTGGTGGCATTGATATCATATAGTGGCCATAAGAGCATTGGTGGTATGAAAGACAGGGGAATCCATAGTTCTCTTCTAGTCTGACGCCCTAACTGCATATACCTGGTTGCTCTATTTGTAGCTGCTTCAAAATTGATTGGGCTATGTGGCTCTAATTTCTTAAAAGCCTCTGGTAACCTATTCCATCGACTCCTTACCCCTGAAAGAGCTCTCTAAAATGAAAAATAGGGTAACCCTTGATACTCCCTATAAACCCTATCTTTGAGTGCAAAGACCTTTTCTCTAATTTTAGGTTTCAGCCTCCCATAGGTTAGGTTAAGCCAATCTCTTAGGAGGACATCAAGTTTGCTTGATTCAGCCCTTAAGGGTAATGATTCAAACTTTTCCAAGTCTCTGTAGTTATTTAGTTACCTATCATAATTTCCCTCATTGTGCATCCATGACATTAGGGCTCTCAAATGGATATCACGTATGTAAAGCAAAGGGTTCCATTCAGTTTCATGAGGAATGCCAAAATTATGCAGATAGAGCTCATAGAGTAAGTTCTGTTGCCATGAAGGAAGGGTCTTGTATAATCCATAGAATTCTTGAGCTGATTTAAACTCATAGTCTATATCCTTCATAGTCATCATTAGTTGAAATAATAGAAATTGCTCTTTCAAACAAATGGCATACACTCTAGGAGGTGGTCTACAAGCTATAACCTGATCAACTAGTTTGAGAGCATGATCCATTTGTTTCTTCTACTTCTTTACCTGTTCCTTAAGAATCTCTATCTCCTCTTGCTTGTCATCTATCTCTTTTTGCATTCTATTTCTTTCTTGTTTCCACAAAGTTTTCTGGAAGAAAAACTCGTTATATGAACTAAAGAGAATAGATTGTATTGTTGGAGGGCCAAATTATTGCAATTGGGTGTTATGTTTTCTATTTTCCTTAGAAGCCTATTCGAAATATTTAGTAAACCATGTTTCTTTATAAGGAATAATAGACATATGGGAATGAACAGGGTCTGGTGGAGGATTCATCTAGACATCTTCAATAATGTTTTCTTGTGCTACCTTAGGGTTTTCCTCAGGTACACCCAGATCATCATGTGATTTGTTATCACAAGGTTCTTGCAAATTTTGTGAAGATGTAGGTACTTCTATTTTCTAAGGGGATAGCTTTGAAATGACACTACCCTCTCCCACTACTAAACATTTACAAGTGTCCTCACTTGGTACATTCGGAACGGGATGGGGAGCTGGCGTAACACCTTAATTATATATTTATTGCAGTACTAAATATAATTACCAAAATCTATGTGCTAAAAATGAGTAGAGATTTAAAAAGTTGTACCTAGCAGTTGATTACCTTATGCCCAAAGAAAAGGTGGTGAGAGTGAAACAATGCTGGTGGCTGCATGTGTTAGTTGATGTGGCTCTTATTGAAAACATTGAAAATAGAAAAAGTGGATGACGTGGATGGTGAGTGGATGGAAGAGAGAGAAATGGAGTGGGTTGGAAAGAAGAATATAGAAAAGTGAATGGAGAAATGGACTTCATGTGGAATGAAGTTTTATTATGGTTGTACTTTGAAGGCATGTTATTTTAAAGCTGCAAGAAGAAGGTTTTCACCTTCTTCTACAGGAAGTGTTACCTATTGCACTGCTGAAGTGTTATTATGGAACTACTACAGGAAGTCCTCCTTTGTTTGGGGCTAGTGATACAGGTGCAACCGATGTCCGTTGATGAGTAGTTTGAATTACACTAGATCTATTGTGGTCAACTGGATTGATCCATTGTCGAAGATATATTTAATTGCATAAGGTCCCAACCATCTAGTCTGTAACTTTCCTAGAATTTCTTTGAATCTGGAATCATACAATAATGCCCAATCACCCACATGAAACTACTTGCTCTTAATATGAGAATCATGCCACCTCTTCTGTTATTTCTGTACCAACTCCATGCACTCTAATACAGATTTACACATTTCATCTAAGCAATTTAGGTGTAGAAGGTGTTCTATCATTTTTGCAAGAAGATTGATGTTTAATTCCAGCGCTGCACACAATGTCTTATACTCAAATTCAATTGGTAACATTAATTTTTTCCCATATACTAATTCAAACAGGGTGAATCTTGTGGTTGTCTTCTAGGTTGTGTGGTATGCCTAGACTACTTCTGCGAGTCGGTGACTCCAATATCATCGGTGCAGGTGAACTATTTTTGTTAAGATGGCCTCAATTTCTCAGTTTGTGACCTTTTCTTGACCATTTTCTTGAGGATGGTAAGGGTTAGACTTCTGGTGCCTGATATTGTATTCCTTCATGAGTTTGGTTATCAAATTGGATGTAAACTGTGATCCCTGGTCAGTTACAAGTTCTCTTGGCACTCCATAATGGGTGAAGATGTCCTAATATAAAAACTTTGCTACCTTTTGATCTCATGTATGCTGCAAGACTTTTACTTCCACCTATTTGGTTAGATAATCTGTGCATACCAGTTGTGTGATGAAGTTACTCACCTACATGAAATTAAGATCTACTAACATCAATTTAATCAAATACAATGCAAATTTAACTAAAATTGAAATTATGATCTATATTATCCCATGGATCTCTAGAAAGAAGTGGTAAGTGAAGCTCTCAGCTACAATCCTCACTAGTGAAACCTCTAAAATGAGAAATGATGCTGCTACTATGCTTATGCTATGCTTCTATGATGATTTTAGCTCAAGAATGCTCAAATTGCTCTTGGAAATGATCTCAATTTCCTATAGTAACAATGCTATGCAAATGAAATTCCAAGATGGAAATGCTCTCCAAAATGCCTCATACTTATAGTAATTTCCCAAGGGTAGGGGGTGGAGTGAAGTAATCATGATTATCCCATGGTTAAGTCAAAAACTTTGCTTTGTTCATAAATGGGGGGACAAATGAGGGGACAAGCCTTTAAATGGTTTCAAATATTTGGACAATTTAAATGTTTTGAGTGATTTGTGTCCTTTTTGTCTCAATTTTCATTGGTTGATCACTTTGTTGAAAGAAAATAAGGAATATTAATTCAATTAATTAATTAAATTTAACCATGGAAGGGTAATAGGTTCATTTTGATTTTTGATTAAACAACTATACAATTAATTGATTAAAATCAATTATATAGTGTTTTTGGCCCTTTTAAGCTTCAATTTAATCATTTAACATCATTATTTAATAATTCCTTTGCTTTAATTGATTTTTGCTCAACTTTATTTAATTATGTCCCTTTTAATGCATTTTAATGATTTAATCCCTTCTATTGATTTTTGAGCCATTTATTGAGTTATTGCATTTTGAAAAGCACTTGTCAATTTTGTGTGTCTACAAATGCCCCTCTTTGAATTGTTGTACAAAGAACATTGATTCAAAGATTCCTTGAAGTCCTGCTCGCTAATTCATTGATATGCCACTGATATTGATTGATTGCTGCCTTTGATGATACAAAAAAATTTTATGATGCCCCACTGATTCCATGATGTTTGATTGCAACTTCAATTTAATACCCCGATGCACTCCACACTTGGGGGCAAGTTTCATCCATCTTTCCTCTCTCACCTTCATCTTGACAAGGTTGAACACATCCATGAGCATTAAGTATCTTGACATCCATTATCCTTTTCATCAGCTTATGTACTTGGTGCATCCATGTTACCCTATCATGATCTTGCTTGTCCCAAATTCACCTTCATTATTCCTTGATAGTCTTTCCATAATCCCAAAACATCCCTTCATAGACTCCATCACTCCTTTTACTTGGATTGAGTTATCTTATCCACATCTTACCCAAATTGACCCCTTGGTCTTTATCAAAATGAAGAACTTAAAGCGCAAAAAATTGTTATCAAGAACTTCTTGACATGTCCATTCTTTTGGATCCCTCATTTTCATAATAGCGGATCGTTATCCTATAGGCTATCTAGCACTGCATCATTGGCTTCCATGGCTTATCCAAAAACATGCTATATCATTGCTATATCATTTTTCCTTAGCTTAGGTACTCTTGAGGAGTTGGTCCTACGGGTCACATTCACATTGCTTCATCCATCATGGCCTTTCCATCTCTAATCCATCATTCATGTCCTATATCTTGCTAGACATTGGGGGCAAACCAATGTGATCTTATTTCAGAGATGGTAAAAAGGAAAGCATAAAGTTCTTTGAGCCACATCTTGCATAAACTGAGCTTTTGTAATATTTTGGGAGTTTGCCCAAGTCCAATATTTTTCCTATCCAATCAGGGGCATTTGATCTTAATTAGTCGATTTCAACAAAGACGCATTGATTCACATGAAATAAGGCATTCAACTATAAATGGATTCAATAGTTCTACATTTGGTTACATCAGAGAGAGATTTATCAGAGCTTCAGAAGAGAGAGATTTTTGGTGAACCTTTGATGGATATCATTGTTCACACCCAAGTATTTTGATCCTACAACCTGATCCTTGAGCCTTCATTGACTTTATTATTCGGGATTAAAACATGGCAAAAAACTTTAAAGATCAGAATGCTTGGAAATACTTTTTGAAAATCATGAAACATTGCAAAACACTTGAAGCTTTCTTTTGATCATCTTTATGGAATTAAATTTTTATCACATCTTTTTAGCTAATCGATGATGTTTCGACTAGATTGACAAATCACATTCATCGGTATCATTATCCTATTAGCTTAATCAATTGTTTTGCTTAACTACAATAGACCTATCTATCTTGGACATCCAATTTGTGAATCATAGCATATCAACAATGTTTTTCAGAAATGAAAACATATTCTAAATCAATCATCATAAATTTTTTCAAATCAAAAAATTAATATGTTTTAATTTCTGAGGGGGCATCAGGGTATTAAATTGAAGTTGCAATCAAACATCATGGAATCAGTGGGGCATCATAAATTTTTTTGTATCATCAAAGACAACAATCAATCAATATCAGTGGCATATCAGTGAATTAGCGAGCAGGACTTCAAGGAATCTTTGAATCAATGTTCTTTGTACATCAATTCAAAGAGGGGCATTCGTAGACACGCAAAATTGGACAAGTGCTTTTCAAAATGCAATAAATCAATAAATGACTCAAAAATTAATAAAATGCACTAAATCATCAAAATGGATCAAAAATCAATAAAATGGACATAATTAAATAAATTTGAGCAAAAATCAATTAAAATAAATGTATTATTAAATAATGATGTTAAATGATTAAATCGAAGCTTAAAAGGGCCAAAAACACTATATAATTGATTTTAATCAATTAATTGTATAGTTGTTTTAATAAAAAATCAAAATGAACCTATTACCCTTACATGGCTAAATTTAATTAATTAATTGAATTAAATATTCCTAATTTCTTTCAACAAAGTGATGAACCAATGAAAATTGAGGACAAAAAGACATAAATCACTCAAAAATTTAAATTGTCCAAAAATTTGAAACCATTTAAAGGCTTGTCCCCTCATTTGACCCCCCATTTATGGACAATGCAAAGTTTTTCACTCAACCAAGGGATAACCATGATTACTTCACTCTACCCCCTACCCTTGGACATTTACTATAAATATGGAGCATTTTGGAGAGCATTTTCATCTTGGAATTTCATTTGCAAAGCATTGTTATTATAGGCATTTGAATAACATTCTAAGAGCAATTTGAGCATTTTAGAACAATTATCATTGTAGTTTGTCAATTTGAGCTAGATTAAGCATGGAATCATCATAGAAGCATTGTAAAAGCGTAATAGCAGCATAATTTCTCATTTTAGAAGTGTCACTGGTGAGGATTTAAGTTGAGAGCTTCATTTACCACTTCTTTCTAGAGAACCATGGGATAATATAGATTGTAGTTTCATTTTAAAGTAGATTTGCATTGTATTTAGTTTAAATTGATGCTATTAGATCTTAATTTCATGAAGGTGATATCCATCATCACACAAATTTAATCAAAAATCAAAATGAACCTATTACCCTTCCATGGCTAAATTTAATTAATTAATTGAATTAATATTCCTTATTTTCTTTCAACAAAGTGATCAACCAATGAAAATTGGGAGAAAAAGGACACAAATCACTCAAAACATTTAAATTATCCAAATATTTGAAACCATTTAAACGCTTGTCCCCTCATTTGTCCCCCCATTTATGAACAAAGCAAAGTTTTTGACTTAACCATGGGATAATCATGATTACTTCACTCCACCCCCTACCCTTGGGAAATTACTATAAGTATGAGGCATTTTGGAGAGCATTTCCATCTTGGAATTTCATTTGCATAGCATTGTTACTATAGGAAATTGAGATCATTTCCAGGAGCAAATTGAGCATTCTTGAGCATTTAGTATCATAATTTCATCATTCTTGAGCTAGAATCATCATAGAAGCATAGCATAAGCATAGTAGCAGCATCATTTCTCATTTTAGAGATGTCACTAGTGAGGGTTGTAGCTAAGAGCTTCACTTACCACTTCTTTCTAGAGATCCATGGGATAATATAGATCATAATTTCAATTTTAGTTAAATTTGCATTGTATTTGATTAAATTGATGTTAGTAGATCTTAATTTCATGCAGGCGAGTAACTTCATCACACAAATGCACCATTTGTGTGATGATGGATATAACCTTCATGAAATTAAGATCTAATAGCATCAATTTAAACTAAATACAATGCAAATCTACTTTAAAATGAAACTACAATCTATATTATCCCATGGTTCTCTAGAAAGAAGTGGTAAATGAAGCTCTTAGCTTAAATCCTCACTAATGACACTTCTAAAATGAAAAATTATGCTGCTATTACATTTTTACAATGCTTCTATGATGATTCCATGCTTAATCTAGCTCAAATTGACAAACTACAATGATAATTGCTCTAAAATGCTCAAATTGCTCTTAGAATGTTATTCACATGCCTATAATAACAATGCTTTGCAAATGAAATTCCAAGATGGAAATGCTCTCCAAAATGCCTCATACTTATAGTAATTTTCCAAGGGTAGGGGGTGGAGTGAAGTAATCATGATTATCCCATGGTTAAGTCAAAAACTTTGCTTTGTTCATAAATGGGGGGACAAATGAGGGGACAAGCCTTTAAATGGTTTCAAATATTTGGACAATTTAAATGTTTTGAGTGATTTGTGTCCTTTTTGTCTCAATTTTCATTGGTTGATCACTTTGTTCAAAGAAAATAAGGAATATTAATTCAATTAATTAATTAAATTTAGCCATGGAAGGGTAATAGGTTCATTTTGATTTTTGATTAAACAACTATACAATTAATTGATTAAAATCAATTATATAGTGTTTTTGGCCCTTTTAAGCTTCAATTTAATCATTTAACATCATTATTTAATAATTCCTTTGCTTTAATTAATTTTTGCTCAACTTTATTTAATTATGTCCATTTTATTGATTTTTGATCCATTTTGATGATTTAGTGCATTTTATTAATTTTTGAGCCATTTATTGATTTATTGCATTTTGAAAAGCACTTGTCCAATTTTGTGTGTCTACAAATGCCCCTCTTTGAATTGATGTACAAAGAACATTGATTCAAAGATTCCTTGAAGTCATGCTCGCTAATTCACTGATATTGATTGATTGCTGCCTCTGATGATACAATTTTTTTTTATGATGCCCCACTGATTCCATGATGTTTGATTGCGACTTCAATTTAATACCTTGATGCCCCCTTAGAAATTAAAACATATTAATTTTTTGATTTGAAAAAGATTTATAATGATTGATTTAGAATATGTTTTCATTTCTGAAAAACATTGTTGATATGCTATGATTCACAAATTGGATGTCCAAGATAGATAGGTCTATTGTAGTTAAGAAAAACAATTGATTAAGATAATAGGATAATGATACTGATGAATGTGATTTGTCAATCTGATAGGATAGTAAAATTGATATGGGATAACTGATACTTCTCTCTCAAGACATAGAGACACGAACAAATGGTACTAGGTTTGATTGCTTGATACTATTGTTCCCGCCTCACAATCAAGAGTTGGGAAACAATAAGGTGATACTAATTGATTGATTGATTGACGTAAGATAATCCATTGATATAGAATACTGCTATGATTCTCGTGATTTGCAAAACATGCACATTTTCGTAAGTTGTAGGTACGGTCCCTAGCTTCTTGGATATTAGATTTAGGTAGTGCAGACATTGTAGAAAGGCATGACAACAATTGTTGGCAGATTGGATCAGGACTTTGATGTACCACTTTGTTAATGACATTGTATCTTTGATATACTAATTTGATGGATCTTTGATGTTATGGATATTTATATGATGATATGGACTTTCCTTGTTGAATTGAACCCCCCATTTGATGATTGATCAAGATTTACAACTGAAACCCCTTTTCCATTGGAATAATACTACAAACAATGCACATGCAATTAATCTAACATGATAATGCAATTAAGCTAAAATGATAATGCAATGCAATGCAACTAAGTGTCACTATCTTTTAGCAAAGAAATGTCGTGAGGATAAATTTTCATCATTGAGCATTTTTGGGACTAGTACAATCATCATTGACCACATCATGATGATATGAATACCGCTTTTTATCACTTTTGGTAACCTCTTTTTTTTTTTTGAAACTAGTACAACCCTCACTAGTTGGATGACCAAACTATGGGAGTATGAATACCAATCCATTTTCTCAAACAATCAAAAGTCAACCCTCCACCCTATATGAGAGTCCTCGATGGTTCTTTGGTGACCATGTCGTTAGACGAATTCACATAAGTTGTTGGATCTCCCTCAAGACAGTCACTCAAAGGCAAGAAAATATCATGTCTCTATCATGGCCAATCTAGTCAAAACATCATCAATTAGCTAAAAAGATGTGATAAAAATTCAATTCCATAAAGATCATCAAAAGAAAGCTTCAAGTGTTTTGCAATGTTTCATGATTTTCAAAAAGTATTTCCAAGCGTTCTGATCTTTAAGGTGTTTTGTCATGTTTTAATCCTGAATAATAAAGTCAATGAAGGCTCAAGGATCAGGTTGTAGGATCAAAATACTTGGGTGTGAACAATGATATCCATCAAAAGTTCACCTAAAATCTCTCTCTTTTGAAGCTCTGATAAATCTCTCTTTGATGTGACCAAATGTAGCACTATTGAATCCATTTATAGTTGAATGCCTTGCTTCATGTGAATTGATGCCTCTTTATTGAAATCCGCTGATTAAGATCAAATGCCCCTGATTAGATAGGAAAAATATTGGACTTGGGCAAACTCCCAAAATATTACAAAAGCTCGATTTATGCAAGATGTGGCTCAAAGCACTTTATGCTTTCCTTTTTACCCTCTCTCAAACAAGATCACATTGGTTTTCCCCCAATGTCTAGCACAATATAGGACATGAATGATGGATTAGAGATGGAAAGATCATGATGGATGAAGCAATGCGAATGTGATCCATAGGACCAACTCCTTAAGAGTACCCAAGCTAAGGAAAAATGATATAGCAATGATATAGCATGTTTTTGGATAAACCATGGAAGCTATTGATGCAGTGCTAGATAGCCTATAGGATAATGATCTGCTATTATTAAAATGAGGAATCCAAAAGAATGGACATGTCAAGAAGTTCTTGATAACAAATTTTTGTACTTTAAGTTCTTCATTTTGATCAAGACCAAGGGGTCAATTTGGGTAAGATGTGGATAAGATAACTCAATCCAAGTAAAAGGAGTGATGGAGTCTATGAAGGGATGTTTTGGGATTATGGAAAGACTATCAAGGAATAATGAAGGTGAATTTGGGACAAGCAAGATCATGATAGGGTAACATGGATGCACTAAGTACATAAGCTGATGAAAAGGATAACAGATGTCAAGATACTTAATGCTCATGGATGTGTTCAACCTTGTCATGATGAAGGTGAGAGAGGAAAGATGGATGAAACTTGCCCCCAAGTGTGGAGTGCAAGAAGGAGGAATTATGCATGATGTCTGTTTACCAGGTTTTCATCATGGTATTTGTTTCTCTTTACTTTTGATACCAAGGTGCCTATTGCTAGGTTTTCACCAAGGCACTTTTTTTCGTTCTTTTTTTTCTTTTCTCTCTTTTTTTTTTTTTTTTTTTTTTTCAATATTTTTCCAACATCGGAATCTTTGGACAATGCTCCTTTGAAAGATATGCTATAATAAACCATGGGTATGACTAGGATGCTCAAAGCTATTGATAAGAGGGATGGAAGTATGGAAAGTATGCATTGGAAAATGCATGTGAGGATAAGAAGAAGGTATGTTGTAGATGGGAATGTTGGCAAGATCAACTTTGACACACACTTTGAAGAGTGGTGGAATGATGGAGGAATGATAGATGGAGGTAAGGATCTTCTTGGGGTAGTGGATTTTGGGATATAGGAAGATGAAGGATGTTTGGAAGGAGATGGAATGGAAGCCTTTGGAAGCTTGAATGTCAATTTTGATGTTTCTTTTGTGTGCAAGTCTTTCAACATTGACTTGGGATTCCACATAGTCCTTGATTTTTCTTTCTTTTGGAATGCTTTTGAATGTATTTCTTCAATGAGGGATTTAGGAACCCACATTTTATTTTCTTTTTGCTTGGTGGACCTTTGCGGCCTTTTAGATATTTCATTTTTCTTTTCATTCACATGTCGATTAGATGGGACATTTTGGTTTTTATACACATATGGATTCTTGGATTTATGATTTTCATGTTGCACATCAACATTGCTTCCAAAAGACGTAGGAATTGTGGATGAATAGGAATAATATGGAGGGTTCATATGGATTGGTGTTTGGACATCCTTCAAGTATGTTTTCCTTCATTGATCTTGATACATGGTAGGGTAAGTGAATGGATAGCTAGGGAGGATGGAAGAATATATGGACCTAATATGGATGGCAGGGATAAAGACTTTTGTTGTGGGACATAGGAACCCAAAATGGATTTGGAGGATACTAAAGTCATATGGTTGCGTTTGAATGGAGGGATATAAGGTGTGAAAGGGATATCAATATCTTTGGAAGGAGCTGCATTGCCAAGGTTCACATCATTAAGATTTATCTTTATACCAATAGGCTCATGAATAGCTTTGATAGGAACAAATTTGATAGAATCAACTAAAGCTTGAAGGGATTTATTATCATGCAAGGGATTTTGAAGAATGATGGTTTCTTGAGGTGAACATGGAGGGATATGACAAGGAAATGATAGGATACTTTGATCTTGACAAGGATCTTCAAATGGTGTAAATAGGGTATTTTGCTCTTGATTTTCAATATGCTCATTGGAAATTGTGGAAGGGATATTTTGATCTTGCTTGGGAAGTGGAGAAAATATGGAACTTGGAAGGGTAATTTGTTCTTGGAATGAAGGACATCATCTTGGAAGACATGAAAGAATGCAAGGGGATCATCACAAGGTTCTATGGATATGGGACCTTCATCAAATATGGGAGGGGATTGTATATAATCTTGATCTTGATCTTTATCAACATTTGTTTCTTTTCTCTTTGGATTATCTTCTTGACATGGAGCCACTTCTAAGGACAAGGTAGATGTTTGGATATGTGTGGGGGATGTTTGGAAGAATAATGTAGGATCCTTTTGAATGGGTATAATAGGCATTGAAGCACATGAAGCTTTGGGGTCTAAGATCTTTGAAGCATGGAAATGATATGCAGCAAGATGTAAATTAGCTTGGGTTTCTTTTAGAGGTAGCCCTTGAGGGTAGACATAGTCAACTTGAAAAGTGTCATCATTAGGCTCACTCTTTGATGGAGGAATTTTGGATAGTTATGGAGCTTTGGGAGATGAATGAAAGATGAAAGGAGAACCTGCTATGGGAGAAGTTTTGCTAGGTAGAGGTTCATGTGATGGATGAAGGATGAAATGATTACTCTTGCTATATAGAGGTTTGTGCATTAGATCTTTCTTGAGAGTGGTACTTTTCTCTTCATATTCTTTATTATCTTGATCACAAATAGGCTGGTCATGAAATTTCCCTTGATCCAAGATAAGTTTGTTGCTCTTAAGTGTTTCTTTTTGTGAGGAAGATGAAGATACAGATGGCCCATCATCATAAAGAAAAGGACACATTGATCTTAATGATGACTTTTTAGATGATGTCTCTTTTTGCTTTTCCTCATTCTCCCACAAGGTTGATGTGTCAAAATCATGAGGAAGCTTAGCTCCTGATTGAGCTAACTTCATGAAGTATGCTTCTTTATTCCTCTCCAAAACTAATTTCATTATTTCCATAAACATGGGATATTGGATTGCTTCTGAAACTTCTTCTTCAGATACTTCATCATTTTGATTCCTATGGAGATTTTGATCTTGGTTTTGATAATTATGCTCCATAGTAGGATTGAGTCGTCTCTCAAATAGACTCATCATTATAAATGATTTTCAAGAATATGATCTATTTGTTGCACTGATAAAGAATATCTCTGAAAAGGGTATCAAAAAAAATGATTTCAAAGTTTTTCCAAACCCTCAGGAAATGTCCACTTTTTCCCTTCTTTGTTTTTGGGCGTTAACTAAACTGCTGCTAGGCATGACTGAAAAGTTAACACGCGTCGACTGGAAATATGTTAGGTGACATGCTGCAGGGTGCAAGCGGCATTTTATCGTTAATAGGCATTTTTCCAGTATTGATAGGCGTGATTGAATATGTGCCAGGTGTGACTTTACTGTGTCTATGCATTTTTAAACAAGTCACAAGCATGACTAAACCTCTGATAGGTGAGTTTTCTTTGTGCATAAGTGACACTTCTCTGACCAGTTTGTAAAGTTTTGGATTTTTAAAACTTTTAAGATCAGTCTTTTGAAATATCTTTGTTTGAAAATAGAAAAACAATCACAACAAACACATCACTTTGTCATCATGTCCCTAAAAACACTCTAATGTGTATATTCTCCAATGTTTTTCACAAGTATATCACAAGAAAGAATTCCAAACAGCCTACCTAAAGTCAATTTTGGCTTGTAAACATGGCTCTATAAGGTGGCCTTACTATTTTATCCAGGTTTTAGTATATATTCCATTCAAATAGACTTCAATCTCTTATCCTCCAAGGAGGCTTCCCACATGCACCGAAGGATGATTTTGCGCAATTCGTGAGGCCTACTAGAGGAAGGTTGAAAAATTAAAATCCATTTATCATGCACCCCATTAAGGATACATGTGTTTCATTTTAGAGTGGGTTGGATTCCCGTGGCAAAAGCAAGTGTATCCCACTTTGGGTTGTCCCTCTCACTGGCCTCGTTAAGGAAAACTCGGAAGGTGAGCCCACTAAATCTCTATTTTAACTAGCATGTTCATTGAAAGCAAGAAAAATGGAATTAAGGTTAAGTGTTTGGGAATTTGTTTCACCTAAAAGGTGAAGAGCATATCCCTAACTTTCCCTTTAGTTCCTCAAACACTCAAGCAATAAGGTTCTTTTTCAATCTCATTACATAGAGATTCTTAGAAATGTAAATGTTTGGTTCAATTCTTGGCTTTAATTAATGCTATGTTCAAAGAGAAATGCCACAATTTAATCAACTACAAGCTTGAATAGAAAAATACCTTTCCTTGTAGCTAGCATAGGCTAGGTGCATTTTTGAAAGATTTTTTCATTTTTTATCAACTCACCTTGGCAATAACCTCCTCCAAATGTGCTTGTCCTCCAACAAGTTAGTCAACACTAACAATCAAAGTGAGGGGAAACCAAAATTGAATTGGCAAAGCATGCCTTTTATGTAATGAATTTTAATCCCTTTAATTGTAAAATCTTTCAAACAAAAATTTGAATTAAGGACTAAAGATCCAATTTAAAGAAACAAATTTCTTTTTGTATGCTTCAACTATAGCAAGGTATTTTTGATATACCTGATTATCCTCCTCTTGTGTTAACTCAAGAACAGCCTTGATATGTGCTTTGTTCTCTTTCTTAATTTTCTTTGCTAGTGCCTTTCCCTCTTGGTTGAATCTACTTTCAGGTTTCTGCACCTTCGGATGTCTGTTCATTTACTGTTAAATCACATAAACAGAATGTTAGATGAGTGATTCAATCAATTAAATAGTAAATATAGACAACAGATAGCAGGCAACATCATCCAGCTAATAGGCGTGAACAAATTGCTACTACGCATCATTGAAATATGGGTACATGTAATTAAAATGTTGTTACACGTAATTGAAATTCTGGTACGTGTGACTGAAATTCTTGTACGTGTGACTGAAATGCTTGTATGCATGACTGAAATGCTTGAAAGTGTGACTAGAATGCTTGTACGTGTGACTGAAATGCTTCTACGCATGACTGAAATGCTTGTATGCATGACTAAAATGCTTGTACGTGTGACTAAAATGCTTGTACGCATGACTGTTTTGATAAATTGCGTAGCAAATGCTGATGATAGGTGATAACGGATTGTAGCTACGCGACACTTCTTAACTCACAGGCGTGACTTTTCTAGGCAAAGGCAAGATAACTTTATCTCATAGGCATCAAGACAGAGATCATAAGCGACAGTAAAATGACTACAGGTGTGAGTGAAACTCCTATAAGCGTGACTTCACTAGTTTCCTGCAAGATAAACACAGAAAATAGAGAATACAAGCATGAAAATGAAGATCTAAATGATGAAATGAGGCTTAGGTTCTCTAGAAAGAAGTGGTAAATGAAGCTCTCAGCTTAAATCCTCCCTAGTGACACTTCTAAAATGAGAAATTATGTTGCTATTATGCTTTTACAATGCTTCTATGATGATTCCATGCTTAATCTAGCTCAAATTGACAAACTACAATGATAATTGCTCTAAAATGCTCAAATTGCTCTTAGAATGTTATTCAAATGCCTATAATAACAATGCTTTGCAAATGAAATTCCAAGATGAAAATTCTCTCCAAAATGCTCCATATTTATAGTAAATGCCCAAGGGTAGGGGGTAGAGTGAAGTAATCATGGTTATCCCTTGGTTGAGTCAAAAACTTTGCATTGTCTATAAATGGGGGGTCAAATGAGGGGACAAGCCTTTAAATGGTTTCAAATCTTTGGACAATTTAAATTTTTGAGTGATTTATGTCTTTTTGTCCTCAATTTTCATTGGTTCATCACTTTGTTGAAAGAAATTGGGAATATTTAATTCAATTAATTAATTAAATTTAGCCATGTAAGGGTAATAGGTTCATTTTGATTTTTGATTAAAAAAACTATACAATTAATTGATTAAAATCAATTATATAGTGTTTTTGGCCCTTTTAAGCTTCGATTTAATCATTTAACATCATTATTTAATAATTCCTTTGTTTTAATTGATTTTTGCTCAACTTTATTTAATTATGTCCATTTTATTGATTTTTGATCCATTTTGATGATTTAGTGCATTTTATTAATTTTTGAGCCATTTATTGATTTATTGCATTTTGAAAAGCACTTGTCCAATTTTACGTGTCTACACCAGTATGTAGGATTTCCCATTTGAAGGAGGATCTATTGGACCAATGCAATCCATTCCCCATTTGCCAAATGGTGTTACCACCACCTGTGGATTTAAGGGCATTTCATTTGATTTGGTGGGACAACCCATTCTCTAGGATTTGTCACATTTTCTTGTATACTTGGCTGCATCCTTGTGAAGTGTAGACACTCAAAAATGGGCAAGTGCTTTTAAATCATTAAAATGGCTCAAAATCATCCAAATGCACTAATTCTCATCAAAATAAACATTTATTAAATCAAGTTGGACAAAATCAATCAAATCAAAGGAAAAATTAAATAATGACATTAAATAATTAAATACAAGCTTAAAGGGACATAATACACTATATAATTGATTTTAATCAATTAATTGTATAGTTGTTAAATCAAAAATCAAAATGAACCTATTCCCTACATGGCTAATTTAATTAATTGATGGAATTTAATAAATCTTAATATCTTTCAACAAAGATTTGAACAACGAATGAAAATTGAGAACACAAAGCACATGGATCACTCAGAGGAATTGAATCTCAATCACTCAAATTCAACTTTGAATCTCATCCACTCAATTTTGTCCTTTTGTCCAAAGCTTTGAGACAACCATTTAAATTGTCCCCCCATTTAAAAACATTGCAAAGTTTTTGACTCAACCAAGGCTAAATCATGATTACTTCACTCTACCCCCCACCCTTGGGAATTTACTATAAATGAGAAACATTTTGAGAGCAATAACCATTTTAGAAATTCATTTGCAAAGCATCATTACTATAGTGAATTTCTTGAGCAATTAAGAGCAATTGAGAGCATTTAGCATTAGCATTTCAATTTATCTTTTCATAATAGAGAATTGTGAGCTAGATTAAGCATTGTAGAATCATATATTTCTCATTTTAGAAGTGTCACTAGTGGAGATTAAGCTGAGAGCTCTACTTACCACATCTAATTAGAGAACCATGAGATGTCATGGATTTTAGTTTCAATTCTTAGTTAAAATTGCATTGTATTTGCTTTGAATTGTTTGTTAATAATCCTAATTTCATGAAGGTGTTTAGCATACACACACAAATGGCACCCACTGTGGGGCTGTAAGCCTCATTTCTAACTTTTTCATCAAGTTTTTGTGTGTTTTTGTTGTTACTTTTCTGTAAATTTTTGTAGAAAATAGGAGAAATGATGCGTATGCAGGATTAAATGACACCTGTGATCACTGTTCGAATGCTTACCAGCAACTGATGCCTGCAACATAAAGTGTGACACCTATGAGATAAATTGCTACACCGAAGATAGTAAAGTGATGCCTGAGATCAGAGAAGTACTACGTATTCACTGTCTTTTGCCACCTGTGACAACCTTTACGACATAATTTACTGCTTACTATCATGCCTAGCATCTCTTAACTAACACCTAGTATTTGTTAATTGTCACTTTAAATATCTTATCATACACAATTTTCATTACTTTCATGCCTAGTAATTAAAGTGTTACACCTGTTGAACTTTAAATGTTGTCTGTGTCACTGGAAAGTGACACCTGCTATTTTTAAAGTTAAGCCTGCAAATCCTGAAATCACGCATATTAGCTGACTAATGACACCTACTACTTTTTTCTTTAATTTGCTGTCAAATCTATAATTGCTATTTTTCTTACTCTGTCTGTATTTTTTTTACTGCAGATGAGCAAACACAGAAAGGTTCAAAAGCCAGAGAGCAAGTTCAATCAAGAAGGGAAGACTTTGGCTAGGAAAATCAAGAAGGAAAACTTTGCTCACATCAAATCAGTTCTTGAGGAGTCACAAGAAGAAGAAAATTAGGTATATGAGAACTATCTCAAAATTATAGAAGCTTACAAAACTAAGTTTCTATCACTTAATTGGATTTTTGCTCCTTAATTCAAGTTTTTCTTAAAATTTGCAAATAAGGCTTTAAGATTCAATACATAACTTGGCTTCTTCAAATTCATTTTGGTTCCCCTCATTGTTGTTGTTTGTGTTGACTAACTTTGTTGGAGGAAAGCACATTGGAAAGGAGCTATAGCCAAGGTAAGCCAAAAATTAAAAAAATCACTCAAAAATGCCCCTAGCTTATGCTAGCTACAAGGAAAGGTAAGCCTCAAACTAGTGAATATTTTCCCTTAAATTGTGGCATTGGTGCATTTAAAAATCTAGTAATTACAAAATAACCTATCTTTGTTTGGAAACTTTAGCATTTAGGCCTATGCTCTTCACTTCTTCTAGTGAATCAAAATGCCAAAGGTGTTGAACTTTTTGATTAAGAAGAAAGGTTGAGGAATCAGGCACATAAGATCAAAGCTCCTTATTTGTAGAAGAGAGTAGAAATACTCAATTCTCTTAGTTAGTGGGTAAAATAATTGAACATTGCTTATTGTGTTTGGGAAATTAAGAAAAAGTTAGGGATATTCTCTTCACCTTTTAGGTGAACCAAATTCCCAAAAAATTGTTCTTAACTCCATTTCCTTGCTTTACATGAACATGCTAGAACATTAGAGGGCCTGCCTCCTGAGAAATTGCCTTAACGAGGCTGGTGAGAGGGAATGACCCAAGTGGGGGACAATCACCTTAGCCATGATACTTTCCAACCCACTATAAAAAAAATACACTTTTCCTTAAAAGGGAAGTGGCTAGATTATGTGCAAGTTGCTTCACTTCCTCTAACAGTCCTTTCAGGGATTGTGCCAAATCGTGCTTTTGTGCGTTTGGGAAGTCTGCAAGTGGGAAAAAGAACTTGGCATAGTTTAGAATGGATTATTCATTAAAATCTTGATAAATTAGTAAGCTACCTTATAGAGCCAAACATGTTAAAAGCCAAATTTGACTATAGGTAGACTGTATGGAATACTTTCTTGTTCAATACTTGTAAAAATGACCGAGAACATACACTTTAGTGTGGTTTTAGGGAGATGATTAAAATTTGATGTGTGTGTGTTGCGATTGTGTTCCATTTTTAAACAAGAAAATTCCATAAACTTGATCTTAGAATTTTTAAAATCTAAACTTTACAACCTGGTCAGCAAAGTGCTGCCTGTGCACAGAGAAATATCATGTATCATTAGTAAAGTCATGCATGTGACTATTCAAAAAATGCCTGTCAATAGTAAAGTCACGCCTGAGACATATTAAGTGACGCTTGTAAAAACTAGAAAAATGCCTATCAACAGTAATGTGCTGCTTGAACATTTGTAGAGTGCCACCTAAATCAATTCCAGTCGACGCATATCAATTTTTAAGTCACGACTACACGCAGGCAAGTGACGCCTAGAAATAAAAAAGGGCAAACAGTGAGCATTTCTCGAGGGTTTCAAAATTTTTTGGTTCCAGATTCAGATACCCTTTTGGCTGTTTTATTTGTCCCAGTACCCTACCTGGTCAGAAATCTTGGTTTCGAGCAATTTTGAAAATTTCACAAGGATTCGACCACACGTCAACAAGATAAAGGCTTTTTTCAAATGGTTTATGTTCATGCCTGCTTTTACTCGATTGATGAGTCTAGTTTATGGGTTGTTTTGTTTATGATTTACTGAATCTAGACTTAAATATCTTATGGTTTTCATAAACATTAGGTAGACTTTTATGTTTATATGCTTTAGCCATGTGTATATTTGATACTTTTGACACTAAAGGAAAATACTGAATATATATATATATATATATATATATATATATATATATATATATATATATATATATATATATATATATATATATATATATATATATATATATATATATATATATATATATATATATATATATATATAAACTAATAGATATTATGATGAAAATATAGTATTTCTCTTCTCTAGTGTTAATAGGTAGTGTTCTTGCAGCTGTGTGACAAGGATGCGTTAAAGTAGGGAAACTTATTATAAATCTTTGCCTTGGATTTGTGTGCAGATTTTGGTGTGCTAACCTTTTGCAGGGGAAGAATAAGTTAGCAAGGAGTAAGGACTCAAAGATGAAGTGGCTCTTTAATAGTAATAATAATAATAATGCATGGAAAAATCAACAACATAGTAGGTATAATAGTTGGCAGCAGCCTCAACAAGGTTGGCAACAACCTCAACAAGGCTGGCAACAGCTTCATCAAGGTTGGCAACAACCTCAGTAAGGTTGGTAGCAGCCTCAACAGGGCTAGCAATAGCCTCATATGGGTTGGCAAAAACCTCAGCAAACCTAGCAGTAGCCCCAACAAGGGTGGCAACAACCAGACAATTGGATGAACCAATCAGGCCAGCAAGCTTTGATGCCACCACCTCAGCAACAGACTCTAATGCCTCCTCCTGTAGCCAACACTACTTCCCCTAAATAGAATCAAATACCTACTCAGCCTACCCCTAATCCCAACAATACCAAGCCCACAACACAACAACAAAGCTATGCTATTTCCTTGAATAATATCCCATTAAGATCAGGCACAACCCTTTCTCCGCCACAACAGCCTATCATCGCTAAAGTTGAGGATGCCTCGGCAGAACCAACTGAAGTGCCAGTAAAACCTGCCTCTCCTGTAGCTCAAGAACCCCCATTTCCTCATTGGTTGGAGGAACAAGCTAAGCCAGTGGAGAACCAAGCAGTGTTGGATTTTCTTACCCAACTACAGTAAATGAGAGTCAAAATACCACTGCTAGATGCCATCAATGAAGTGCCTGCTTATACTAAAGCCATCAAGGAAGCTTGTATCAAATAGCCTGAGAGGAAGAAAAAGGATCCTAAAACCATACATATCCTAGGACATTTATCTGACCTAATGTTGGAGAAACTGGCAATTCCAAAGTATTCTGATCATGGTAGCCCTGTGGTTACAGTCACTATTCAAGGAATACAAGTTCAAAATGCTCTAGTTGACTTAGGTGCCTCCATAAATGTCATGAACAAAGAAGTAATGTCTCAGTTGCATATCATTGGTCTTAGGGAAACCCCAACCATCCTTTAGCTTGTTGATAGTTCCACCATTACACTTGATGAGATGGTAGAGGATGTCATAGTCACCTTGAATTCTTGGGAGTATCCAGTTGACTTTTTTATCCTCTCTCCAAAGGCTAACATGGGAGGGTATCCAATAATTCTCAGCAGGCCATGGTTGGCTATTACAGATGCCTATATAGCTTGCCGGTCAGGAAAAATGACTATATCCAATGGAGTCAACACTAAGAATCTAACTCTATATTCTCCAGCTCAACCTTTATTGCAAGATGACTAGATAGTTTGGCCAGACTTGGGTGATACTGAACCTGAGGTCAATTCAATCTGCCAGTTAATGATGATATCTAGGGAGCCATTTGTAGCCTCTAGGGGAGAAGATGAGATAATTTCCTCCATTATCATGAATGAATATGGAGTGCACTCCTAAATGTGTGCCCAAGCGGACTGTGTTTTGGAAACTTTGTTACCACCGCCAAATGCTCCACAGTATTTAGAAACTTTGCAATTTCTCCATACATTATTGCCTCATGAAATGGAGTCTTTTCTAGTTGCTCAGTTGTCTATGGCATAAAAGGTCATTAAGCTAGAAGTTAGTCTAGGATGAGAATTAAATATGAGTAGTGCTTTGTCACTCCCTTAGCAGAAAGTTGTCCTGCAGCTTCTACAAGAGCATCAACAAGATTTTTCTTGGGATTATACTGATATAAAAGGCCTAGATCCTAAACTCTACACTCATAAAATCTACATCAATCCTAAATATAGATCTATCCATCAACCTCAAAGAAGGGTTAATCCAGCTCTAAGGGATATAGTTAAGAATGAGTTGCAGAAGTTGTTAAATGTTGACTTCATTTATCCCATTTCTGATAGTCAATGGGTCTCCCCTCTTGTTATAGTACCCAAGAAAGGAGGGAAGTCTAGAGTTTGTGTTAACTATAGGGAGCTTAACTTAGCTACTAAGAAGGACTAGTTTCCATTGTCATTCATAGATCAAGTCCTGATAACCTAGATGGTAAGAAATAATTCTCTTTTCTAGATGGATTCAGTGGTTAAAATCAGATACAGATAGCCCCCGAGGACCAGGAGAAGACAATGTTCACATGCCCATGGGGAACATTTTCATATTTAGTGCTACCTTTCAGGTTGTGTAATGCTCCTGCCACTTTCCAATGAGTTGTGATAAGTATATTCTCTGATATCTCTATTGATTGCAAGGAAATTTACATGGATGACTTTACCACATATGGGCATACCTTTGATGAGGCTAAGGAAAACTTGGAGAAAGTCCTTAAGAGATGTCATGACTACAACCTTTCTCTTAACCATGAGAAATGCTTCACGATGATGGAAGAAGGTATTGTCTTAGGGCATTTCATATCTTCAAAAGGTATTCAAGTGGACCCTGCCAAGATTGAAGTGATTAGCACATTGCCTACTCTAGCAAAACAAAAAGATGTACAGAGTTTTCTTGGACATGATGAGTATTATAGAAGGTTTATAAAGGATTTTAGTCAGCTTGCTGCACCACTATATAACTTGCTCAAAAAAGATGCTGAATTTGCTTGGGACTCTGAGTGTGCAAAGTCTTTCCTACAGCTTAAGGAAGTTCTCACCATAGCACTAGTTTTGAGAGGACCTAATTGGGGCTTTGCTTTTCACATTCATACTGATGCATTAGATTATGCTATTGGTGCTTTACTTGGTTAGAAGGTGGACTCAATTGAACACACTATTTACTTTATTAGTAATAATTTGCAAGGTACTGAGTTTAATTACACTATCACTGAAAAAGAACCGCTTTCCATCATCTATGCCTTGAATAAATTTAGACACTACATTACTGGATATGAGATTTATGTGCATACAGACCATTCTTCTATTAAGTACCTCATGAACAAACCTACATTCTTCAGAAGACTAGCTCGCTGGTTGCTCCTTATGCATGAATTTGACATCACCATAGTAGACAAGCCTGGTAAGGCCAATGTGGTAGCTAATTTCCTTTCTTGATTGCATGTCCCTGATGACCCTATAGCCATTGATGATAGTTTTCCTAATGAGCACCTCTTTCTCCTATCTGCACACAATCCCTGGTATTCCGATATTGCCAATTATCTCACCACTGGTAAGACACCCACTCATTTCCCTGAAAAAGAAAGAAGACTGTTGGCTGAAAAGAGCTTTAATTATTCATGGATTTCTAGACTCATGTTTTATACTAGTCTTGATCAAGTAAATAGAAGATGCATCAGGGAGGATGAAACATATGATATCCTTAGGGCATGTCATGATGAACCTTGTGGTGGATATTTTGCTGCCAAAAGAACAACATTGAAGATCTTGACTACAGGCTACTATTGACCTAGTTTACACAAAGATGCTACTTAGTACACAATAAACTGTGACAAATGCCAATGCATGGGACAACCTACTAAGACAGATGAAATGCCCCTACAGCCATAGGTAATTGTTGCACCCTGTGATAAATGGGGGATTGACTTCATCGGTCCAATTGAACCATCTTCGCAAGGTAAGTCCTATATCCTTGTATGCATTGACTATGTTACAAAGTGGGAAGAGGCTAAACCTATGAAGCACCCAAGGGATAAAAATGTTGCAAAATTTCTTTATGAGCCCATATTCACAAGATTTGGGGTACCTAGGGAGCTTCAATTTGATCAAGGTCCTTAGTTTACTTCCAATTTGATAGCTGCCCTGATGGAAGAATATAATATAAGGCATGGTAAATCCTAACCTTATCATCCCCAAGAAAATGGGTAGGTAGAAGTTACCAATCAGGAGTTGGAATCTATTCTCACCAAAATTCATCCATAAAAAGGATTGGGCCACATGACTTTTTGAAGCTCTTTGGGCTTACCGGACTACTTGGAAATCTACAACTGACTTCACCCCCTTTGAGCTTGTATATGGTCGGTCTTTAGTTATGCCTATAGAATTCAAACATAAGACACTAAGGATATCTCTTGATCTTGGTATGGATCTCACTGCAGTACAACAAGAATAGATATTGAGCTTGAATTGTCTTGATGAATGGCATAAATCTTCCCTACACAACACATAATTGATACAAAACCAGCGCAAGCAATGGCATGAAAAGTATGTTAAGGATAAAATATTTTCTATTGGTGACTGGGCACTCCTCTATGACTCCCGGTATCAACATAATCTAGGCAAATTCCAAACCAGGTGGTTAGGACCATATGAGATTATAGTAGTATTTCCAAATGGCGTGGTCTAGCTTTCCACAGTTGATCCAGTTCAGTTCAAATTATTAGTCAATGGTCACAGGGTGAAGTTATATCATAAACCTTAGAGTAAGGAAGATTTCCTACATCAATTTTCATCCTCCGCTGGTGATACACTTCTTGTAGCATCTTGTAATGAGCTTTATGCTCATTTGCCTTCCTCACTCTAAAAGTTCTCATCACTTTCATAATAAATGCTTTCTTAACAAAAGTTTCTTCTCCATAATAAAATTTCATTTCATTTTGTTTGTTTCACGCACCCATTTCATTTATCCTTCATTAAGTAGATAACAACGACTACCACCTCAACAATAATTTAGGTATGTACACTTTCCAAGGTATGCAGTTTTAATTTGTTTTTCTGATCTTTTCATATGCCTTATCACCTGTGCAAGTGTGGGACCACTTGCCTAATTTATCTGGGGGGGAAGTTATCTCATTTTTGTCATTATTTTTATAAAATATTTATGTTTATTCTTTTATGATGTCGTACTTGCATTTCTTGTCATGATTTGACACCTTTTGAATAGTTTTGTGTTGCATTGTTATTTCACACATATTAAGTGAAGGTGGCAAGTACATGTTAAGTACAAAGTCTATGAATGAGTAATTATGAGTAATTATGAGTAGTTAAGAGAGATTATTGATTTGAGTTCATATTACTTATGAGCTCATTTTCTGAACTACACTGCTAGAACTTTCCATGTTTGAAACCTTCTTGTAACTTGCCTTTTCAAGCCTCCTTGTCCAAATTTTTTCTTGACTGTTTTAAATCTCCTACAACTCCATTTTGGGTATTTAGATAACTTGAAGATGGGAGGTGACCTCATTCATAGGGAACCCACTTTGCATAATGTTCTGTTAGACAACCAAGCCTGTAGGCCATATTTTTAGGCAAGACATTGGCTGGATTATATCCAAAAACTAACCAGCTGGGATGATGAAGTGGTGCTACAATTTTTGAGCTCATTAAAAGATGATGTGGCTACAGTAAAGGGGTTGAGAGTACCATTTTTGTAGAAAATTTTGGCAAAAGTTATGGGGTTGCCACAGGAAGGCAAGGAATTTGTAGAAAATCTTGATCCGGCCACATCTAGGGCTCAGTTCACCCTGCATTCAGATCCACCTCTTGAGGTAGACCAAAAATAAGGTACATCTAGACTGTCTCTTCCAGAGCCATTTAGACAATGTGCGGTTCATGTCATTAGATATTTTACTTGTGAAGGATGACATTCATACTTGCATTCTATTCATTTTAAATTTTTAAGCTGTCTAAGGCATGACAATAGCCCATCAACATTTCTAGTTTCATGTTTAGCATCTTTTCAAAGTAGGCCACTCTAGTTTAGGAGGGTAAACATCATTCTATCTCACACCACTGTTTAGTCAAATTGATAGTTGAGAAAGCTTTAAGGGAGCAGTCAAAAATCTCTTGGGATGAATTTCTACTTCAAGGGTTTAAAGAACCAACCCCAAAACCTATTGGGCGTAGAGTGGGGCAGAGGATTCAAACTGATAAAGGGGTTAGGAAAATTATTATTGAACTTGGACAAGGTTCTTCATCTAAGAAGAAATCTAAGGTTAGGACTCCTAATTCCCCTCATTCCTCTACTTCAAGGTCAGTTCATGAAGAGGAAGAGGAGACTTTTGTAGAAAAGGCTGAAGCTGCTCCTATGACAAAGAGGGTTTCTTAGAAAGACAGGAATAAGAAAAATAATCTTGATACTAGTAAATAGACTAAGGAATCTTCTCCTGTAGCCACAAGCACTTCCAAAAAAAGGAAAGCTCTTGAAAAGAAGGAAGAAAATCCATTAAGGAGAATAAATAGGAGGAAGTCAAATGTGACTGCAGAGATTCCATTCACAGAGTCAAATGTAGAACAAGAAGCTTCTGGGCAAAAGGAAGAAGATTTTAGAAACATTTAGCAAGAAGAACAAGGGACTAAGATTAAGCAGTAGGAAACATTTGAAGAGATTCTTGATATTGAGACATAATAGGTTCTTGATAAGCCAAAAAATGCTGAAGTCATTGTCATTGGTGATGACTCCAGCTCAGAAGAGCAAGCTTATGTATTTCAGAGAAAAGGTTCAACCTCCAGGAATCCTCAGAAAGATGACTTAGATAGTGATGACTCAAAGAGTTATTTAATGGAAGAAGATGGACCAAGATTTTCTCCTACAACAGAAAAAAGTCCATATGAAGAAATCTTGATATTGATGCAAAACTTGTTAAGAAGGTAGTAGAGAAAATTTTAAATGAGGGTTTAGATACATTGGCCTTTGTTGCACAACAATGCTCTAATACTGAGAGAGCCATGGTGGTTTGGACAGATCCTAAGGAAGGGGTAAATTCAAAAGTAGGTAAGCCCCCTATTCTCTCTTCAGTAGATAAATCTTTTGACAATTCCATGCTAGGTCAGTCTAGTTTTGTGTCCCTGTTATCCATTATTTCTCAGTTGTCCAATCAATTAAATTTAGAAAGGGAACAATGGAGGAAGCAGTGGAAAGAGTTAAATAGAATTATAGACCAACATTTTTAGGAGACTATTGAACAGGAGGAAAAAGTGGAACAATTGCAAGAAAAACTTACCAAAGTTACATCCCTTATCCCTGAGTTAATGGGCTATAGGTATCCATCACCAGTTTATGCCCTGTTCCTCAAAGAACAATTGTTGAACTATCAGATGACTTGCATTATGCAAGATATATCTCCCTCATTGCTAGATCCTACTCAATTTTCTCAAGCTTTCAATAAATCTCCTACAGCCATTCAAAATCTACTGTGAAAACTCATCCTTCATAACCTAGTAGTCCCAGATGACTGAGTTTGGAACTACTTACTATATGTTGGGGACATTCAGCTTAGGACCCTTATGTCTTGGATACAAAATGAGATTAGTTGGGATACTCAAGCTAATTTGTATAGGGATTTAAAACACGAAATTCCCCTATATCTGAGACTTGAAGCCAAAGATCCTGAAACTTGCTATTATGATTGGTTAAGAATTGCCCCATCTAAATCAGGTAGCAAGCTCATCTATCCACTTAGGAATGCAACATTTGATGCATATGAAAAATTGGTGAATTTTGAATTTCCTAAAGCTAGAAATGCCATTCAATGGCGCTGGATCAATTAATCTAGGGAGTTGAGAAATAAAGAACCACATTCACCCCTAAAATTTGACATGGTGAATCAGCATGCCCCTTGGTATATTTCTTTGGGAAGAGAGCAAGAGAGTTTTTGGATCCCACTAACTTTTCAACCACCATTGCCGATGTCTCCTCTCCTTGCCAATTCAGAAAATTTGGAAAACTATGATATGAAGGAAGATAAGGAAAAGTGGAAAAAACATAGAGAGAGAAAGGGATTCTATTTGAGTTTTGCCAAAGGAGGATCTAGATAGAAGACAACTGCTAATTACAGATTGATAGCCAGGTTGAAGAATTTTAGGTTTGCTGTGGGACTAGAAAATAGCTAAGCTGGGGGGAATGATGAGTCTAGTTTATGGGTTGTTTTGTTTATGATTTATTGAGTCTAGACTTAAATATCTTATGGTTTTCATAAACATTATGCAGAATTTTATGTTTATATGATTGAGACATGTGTATATCTGATACTTTTGACACTAAAGGAAAATACTGAATATATATAGACTAATAGATATTATGATGAAAATCTGGTATTTCTCTTCTCTAGTGTTAATGGGTAGTGTTCTTACAGCCGTGTGACAAGGATGCGTTAAAGTAGGGAAAATTATTATAAATCTTTTCCTTGGATTTGTGTGCGGATTTTGGTGTGCTAACCTTTTGTAGGGGAAGGATAAGTCAACAAGGAGTAAGGACTCAAAGATGAAGTGGCTCTTTAAGGTGAGTAACTATTTCTAGATTTTATCATGGCTCCACTACTTCCATAACCTTGCGGTTGCTAATACAGATTGGGTCAATCTAGTTAATGGGTGTTCCTATATTCTTGAAGCACTAAATATGGTTTATCCTCATGCATAAATGATGATGCCATTCCTATAAATGAAGTTGTTATGCTATGTGATGAAGGACCTAGTTTTTAGGTGTTTTGTTTCCTTAGTTGCTTTTAAATAAGCTGGAACTTATGATTTCAAGTTAGTTAGATGTTTTGAGGACTTGATATTGTAATCCAACAACAAAGTGAATACACTTTGATGTTCTATTCTGTACTTGTGTTTTGTTAATGAATACATGATAGTTCCAGATTTTAACATCTGAGTTTTAAATCGATTCACACTTCCATGGGGGCCCATGCAAGAGGTGAATTCCTTGTTCATGTTCAAGTAGGGCTTAGTTAAGTTTCTTTGAAGTTGATAAGTATTGTTGCTCCTGCAGCCATTGGTAGCAGAGCCACCAGCTATTTCCTACAACATAGATTTACTTTCAAAGCATTATTAGTTTACTGCTAAGCATTTCCTTCAAGTTGTGAGTTAAGTTATAGTTTCAGTTCTTAGTATAAATTTTCTACAACAATACTTTTACTTTAGTAGTGATGACTTTTTGAAGAGAACTAAAGAATAGACCTTGTAGCCACCATCTCAAGCTCACGTTCTTGGATTGATACATGTAATGAAGTCTAGTTTGATATTCCAAGTAGACATGTGATAACTTTTAACAATGAATCACTGTTAAAAGATGTCCAATCCTTGAAGTTACTAGGGTATTATTCTGACCAACCATCAATCATATTACGTAAAGAAAACCTTGCAAGAAGACAAAACTTATTTGAGACAAGAGCTTCCTTTCCCAAGTGATACTTCTACCACTCCAAGAGTACCACAAGAACAACCCGTTCAAGAAGTGGAAACCAACATGATGTACTATGGTAGCTTGGGTAATAACAAAAATGGTGGTAACAATCCAAACAATCAAGGTAATACCAATAATGGAGGTATTGACCCGAACAATCAGGGTAATACCAATAATGGAGGAATAGACTCAAATACTCAAGGAATTGATAACACTAATGCTAGGGCTAATGGTGAACCAACTACCAAAGATGCCAAAAATGAGAAGGTTAGTGAGGCTATACAAAGTCCTTATTTCTTGAAACTTATGGAGAAAGAAATGGAAAGAGACAAGGAAAAGCACTTCCTAGATCTAGCCCGAAAGGGTCTTAAACTCCCTCGTGATTATGATGTTAATCAACTTAGAACACTAGAAGTTAAAGAGAGCCCGCTCGATATCATGAATAAACAATTTAAGTTATTTCAAATGCAATTGGACACGATAAAGCAAAGTGGGGCTCCAAAGCCTTTTTCTATAGAAGCATTATGTCCATTTCCATTTGACAAAAGTCTAGTCATGATACCATTCCCTATCAACATAGTATTTCCTAAGTATGATAAGTACGAAGGAACATCAGATCCTAAAGATCATCTATGGGAATTTTGTGCATTGAGCTTGGAATTCATGCATGATACCACTTATTTAATGAGATTATTTCCTAGGAGTTTGGGAGGTATGGCCATGGAATGGTTCTCAAAATTACGTTCCGGCATTAAAACTTTTGAAGAGCTAGCCTCTAAATTTGTGGCACACTACTCATACAATATCAAGCACGAAGTCACAATGATCACCTTATGTAATACCAAGCAAAAAGAAGGAGAAGGGTTCCTAATTTTCCTACCAAGGTGGAGGATGGTATTTGCTAGATATCCTTAGAGTGTACCGGAAAAAGAGAAAATGGATATCTTTATCAATAGCTTGAGTAATGAGATGAATTATCAATTGAGAATGCAATGTCCTAAGACCTTCCAAGACCTTATTGAGAATGGAGTAACCATGAAAGAGGTATTAGTTAAGAGTGGATAGTTGAAACTCTACAAGGACAATAAGAATTACAATAACAATACCTCCAACAACAACCATAACAACCAGAATAAGAACTTTTCTAACAACTATAATTAGTTTGGGTTGAAGAACAATAATAAAGGAGTGGTCAATGATGGTGTTGTTGATTCTAGTAATTTAAAGGTGACTCCCTTTGCTCTCACAAGGACACCTAATCAGGTGAACAATGAAAATCAGGCTCCCAAAGTGCCTTACAACAACAATACCAATAGTGGAAATTTTGGGAACAATAAAGGAGGTAAAAAATCTAACAAATTCTTGGTACTAACTCCTAAGAGGAACTTCACACCTTTGGGTGAACCTCTCAAGAAAGCATTGAGGACTCTCATTGCCAAAAAGATTATTAATTTACCTAGCATTCAACCCTACGAGCCATAGAATAAACCCAACTGGTGGAGTGAGAATAGTCATTGTGAATATCATAGAATTAGAGGGCATAAGACCAATGAGTACTTACAATTGAAGAACATGGTAGAAGATCTGAATGATAGTGGTACAATCACTATTGAAGGACCTCAAGGTAATGAAGATCACACAACATTTAAACAACCTTTTTATAATCATGACAAAGGTGAGTCATCCAATGGGAATAAATAGAGCAGCAACAATATCAATTTTGCGCCTCATTATGACAAAATCATCAATACTTTATCTAGTCATGAGCATATTGTTAATACTATTGTGATCAAAGAACAACCCCAAAAGGAAACATCTAATGTTATTACTAGAGGGCAGACTTCAAGGATTACCTTGCAAGGGGTTGATCCTAAACCTATTGGTCCTCCACAATCAAGCATTTTGGAAAAAAAATTGGCTACAACAACAAAACCGTATAGTTTGGTGGATCAACTACAAAAGACTCTAGCACAAATTTCTATCTCAAAGTTATTAAAGTTATCACCAAATCACAAGGAAATCTTAGAGAAAGCCTTAGTGGAAACTAATGTTCCTACCAACTTGGATGAGGAGAAATTTCAAAAAATGGTAGGACATCTCATTGCCCCTCATTGCCTTTCATTTTTAGACCATGATGACATGTCCATTACCCATCCCCAAAATCTGCCATTGCATATAGAAGTCTTGATTGAAAGACATAGGGTCAAGAGAGCTCTCATAGATGGGGGAGCTGGTCTTAATATCTACACTTTGAGCCTTGTCAAATCTCTAGGATTATCCAAGTCATGCATTGATCCTACAAAAATAATTACCATAAAGGCCTATGATGAAGCGAAAAGAGCTTCAAAAGGCATGATTACATTGCCCATTCAAGTTGGACCAATAAAAAAGGACACAAAATGCCAAGTCTTAGATATGAAACTAACTTATAATATCTTATTGGAGAGGTCGTGGATCCATGAGATGCAAGTGGTTCCATCCACATATCATCAATGCATAAAATTTCCATACATGGGTGAAGAAATCATGATTGGAGGGGATTCAAATCCTTTCCCATATTGCAATGCTCTAAAGCCTCTCCATGAATTATTTATCTCACATAACAGAGAATGAATTATCCAAAGGGCTAGCATTGAAGACATTAAAGTGGATGATCCTAAGTTAACATTAAGTGCTACTTCTACTTCAAGTCCTCCTCGAACTAACTCAGCTACATCAACTAAAGGAAAGGAGAAAGTAAGCTATGAGGGCCCAACTTCAAATGAAAATTCAGATAAAGCATCTATACTAGAAGTAGAACTTTTAAAACCCACCAAAGAAGAGAAAGATAAAGCTAAAGAGGATCATTACAAAAAAATGAGTGAAATGATGCATACATTTGAAAAATAATGTAAAATCAAGTCCAAGGGAGTAGGGGAATATTCTATTTCCCTATTCGACTTACCTACATCTCCAAGAACACATGGGAAACCGTCCAAGGAACACCTTCCCCATAAATATAACTCTTATTTTGTAAGAGAAAGTGACAAGGGTGCATTTGAAAAAGAAGAAGATGAAGTTCTCCAATGGCTTTATCAAGATGAAAATGATACCTTAAATACTCCCATAGAGAGAATTCAGCATATCAACATTCAAACCAATCAATATGGAAAAGGATTTGAAATAATGTAAAAAATGGGATACAAGGGAAGAGGACCCTTAGGCAAAAGAAATAGAGGCTTGCTAGAGCCTATTGAACCTTCTTGGAGGTCAAAAGAAGAAAGATCAGGGGTGGGCTACCAACACAAAGGAGAAAGCTCCAGCCCCATGCATGATTCATATAATCAAGTGAACACGATGGAATCCAAGGTTGATAGTGATGATTCCTGAGACTATGAGTGGGATACTTTATCTGATGAATCATGCCATGATAAAGAGGTTGTCATAATACATGCTTATGCATGCTAATGTTCCAAGGCAACAAACTCCAAGGAATGAAGATCCTATCATACAAGAACTCAATATAGGAAAAGCACCCATTAATCAACCATGGATAGAGGAATTTTGGGAACCATCGGAGGAGGATGATTCAAACATTAGGATTAATCTACGTGTTGTATCTCCCATGCTATTTCCCATAGAAGTCCTTGCAGACTCAAGTGAAGAGGACTTTGATCCTTTTTCCATGGACCATCTTGAGGAATCTCACATCATAGACCTAAATGATACAATGTACGAACCATCCAATGAGGTCATGTCAATAAATCTAGCCGATAACACTTTGCCAAATGAATCCCTATCCTTGATGCATCTTGACCTTATTGATTGGGACCTAAATGAGCCAAGTGACTTACTCTATTTCCAAAATGACCAAGAAATGGCCCAATACTTAAACATGGTTGAGCCCTCTTTCACCAATGAATTTGAACCGAACATGAGGAAGAAAGGTCACCGATTCTCATAGAGCCAATAGAAAAGGTCAACATTGGAACAAAAGTGGATCCAAAATTCATACACCTAGAAGCATCACTTACACCTTTAGAAAGAAATGATTTTATCAAGTTTTTCCAAGAAAAACAAGTGAACTTTTCATGGTCCTATGTCGACATGCCAGGATTGGATCCTAACTTAATTATGCACCATTTGAATGTTAAACCAGGGGTTAAGCCCGTCAAGTAGAAGTTGAGAAAGATGCACCCACATGTAGCTCTCCTAGTCAAAGCTGTACTGGAGAAGTTAAAGGTGGGATTTATAAGAGCAATTGCATATGCTAAATGGATATCCAATATTGTATTGGTCACCAAGCATGATAAATCTATTTGGGTATGCACAGACTTTAGAGACTTGAATCTTTCATGTCCTAAAGATGACTTCCCACTTCCAAGCATAGATGCAATAGTTGACTTGATAGCAGGTCACTCGATGTATTCATTAATGGATGGTTTTAGTGGTTACAATCAGATAAAAATTGCACCCGAAGACTAAGAGAAGACAACCTTTACATGCCCTTGGGGTACCTTTTGTTGGAACGTAATGCCCTTCGGCCTCAAAAATACTGGAGCCACATACCAAAAGGCAATGACAACTATCTTTCATGATATGATGCACACATTTCTAGAAGATTACGTGGATGATATATTGGCAAAGTCACACAAAAGAGAAGATCACCTACAAATTCTGGAAAAGATATTAATAAGATTGGAACAATTCAAAGTGAGACTTAATCCAAAAAAATGTGCTTTTGGTGTCCAATCCGAAAAATTGTTAGGCTATATAGTTTCAGCAAAAGGGATTGAAGTAGATTTGGAAAAGGTCCAAGCAATAATGGATATGGAGATTCCAAAGAACATAAGCCAAATTAGGTCCCTTCAAGGAAAGATTCAATCAATAAGGAGATTTATCCCTCAATTGGCGGAAAAGTGCCATTCATTCACAAGGTTACTACACAAAGACACTATTTTCATGTGGGATGAAGAATGCGACAAAGCCTTCACATTGTTGAAGACTTATTTAATAAATCCACCAATCCTAATGCCACCAATCAAGGGAAAACCATTATTTCTATACATATCTACCACCGAGAGGTCCCTAGGAGTTCTTTTGGTGCAAGAAGATGAGCAAGGGAAAGAAAGAGAAATCTACTATTTGAGTAGAACATTGATCAAGTATGAACTCAATTACACATTCATGGAGAGAGCTTGTATAGCGGCTATCTTCACATCCCAAAAATTGAGGCATTACATGTTGATGCACAAGGTGAAACTTATTGCAAAAATTGATCCTCTAAAATACTTGCTAAGCAAAAATGCCTTAACAGGCATGATAGAAAAATGGGTCATGATATTAAGTGAATTCAACATTGAGTATGTGGATAGAAAAGCCATAAAAGGACAAGTGATAGAAGATCACTTAGCGGAAAACCCTTTGATTTCTATGCAAACCATTCAAGTAGATTTTTTGGATTCAGCAATTGTCAACATAGAGGCCAAGACATGGAAGTTGTATTTTGACGGATCATATACCCAAGGAGGTTTCGGGGCCAGCATACTATTGATTACCCCTCAAGGGTACACCATTCCCAAGTCATATAGGATTTTGTTCCTATGCACAAACAACATAGTAGAATATGAAACTTTAGTCATTGGGATTAAGATGGCTTTAGAATGGAACATCACTAAGCTACAAGTGTATGGAGACTCTCAATTCATAATCAATTAGATCAATGTGTTGGAAATATTCAAGAATTAACCAAGTTACTGAGAGGGGAGGGGTGAATCAGTAACTCCAAATTTTCTTCTAATTTTAACATGTATTTTACTTTTTAACCTTTGCATACAGAAAGCATGAAACTTAAAAGCATTCACAATAATGACACATAGATTTGGTTACCCAGAAACCTTCCAAAAGAAAGTAAAACTGGGGTGGGGATGAAACCCACAAAGCTTTAATACTGCAGAATAAAGTTGGTCGGTTAAGGCTTACAATTTGATCACTTCTGATGATCTGCCCTTTAGGAGCAATAAGGATTGCTAAATCCACCCTGTTAAAGGATTTACAAACATACAGTGAAGTATGCACTCGGTAAAGAGATTTTTAAAAAGACTGTTAAGTTTACCCGGTTAAAGGATTTAGTACTGATTCACCTGTTAGAATGAAACAGTAGATCTCTGCTTTGCAACTGGATTGCTGAATGAGATTCGCTGATGTACTGATCACCTTCTGTGATGAATTTGTCTTTGCTGTACCTTAAACTTCTGAAGCCTTCTGTAATTCGCTTATTTCTGCCTTTCTTTCTCTTTCACATATATTCTACTTCATACATTTTCATTACATCTTTTATTTCTACAACATTGTTTATATACAAGTCTCAATCAATTAATTACAATTACAATTACACAGTCGGCTTGACAAATAAACATAAGTGCTACTAAGTCGGCCCAAATATGGTTACTCGGTTCCTTCAAACTGACTCGGTGACTTTCTGATACTCGACGTCCACTGCATTACTCGGCATCATCATGCACTTGGTAGAAGTGAAGGCACGGTTCATACTGATCACTCGGTAGGTATTGAACTCGGTAAGCATTGGTGACTCGGTAGACAAGATGTTACTCGGTTTACATTGTCCTGATCGGTTTGTACTCACTTGCTCCGTTTGCACTATCTGCTCGGTTTGCATTGTCTGCTCGGTTTGCACTGTCTGCTCAGTTTGCACTGTCTGCTCGGTTTGCACTGTCTGCTCGGTTTGCACTGTCTACTCGGTTTGCACTGTCTGCTCGGTTTATATCCAGAATGCAAATAAGTGTTGTCACTAGTGGCAATTCAGCTTAATGCCAACAATCTCCCCCTTTGGCATTAGTGACAAAAACACTTATTGGCCAAAATTTATATACACGAATCATGCTGAGTTTTATTTTGATTTTTCAAAATTTGTCTTTGTTATAGGGCTTTATACATTGTCTCCCCCTTTCAATGTACTAACTGTTTCTTATACAAATCTATACAGTATACATATCTCTCCTTCTATACATATCTCCCCCTTTTTGACGATAATGCCAAAGGTGCATATACAAGTTATTTACAGAGAGAATCCAAAATTTGATAAGAAATTAGAATGTACCTTCATTATTAGTGCCAGGGTTCTGTCCCAACTTTCTTGCAGAATCTTACATGTTTGTATAGCAATTTGGACTTCTGTAGAGAGTTCAATCATGTGATCTGCTATAGAGAACTGATTGTCATGAATCAATGTTCTGGAATATTCAATGTGCTTATACATTGTATTCATGATGGGAAGGATCATGTGTTGGATGTCTAGCAGTGTAGACCGGATCCTTGAGTCTTCTTTCAGTAGATCAGACTGCATATTAGATAGATGTGAGATTTTCATGTGATGAGCAGAGCTTGAACTTGGTTCAAGTTGCAGCTTCTGTATGCTAATCTTCATATCCTCATTCATTTTATTCATTTTATCTTTAACATCCTTTGTGAACTCGGCAAAATTGCATAGTCTGGCCAAAAGAGAGGTAGCATTCAAATAGATAGATTCTATGTTAGACAAAACTGAAGACAATTCCACTTGGTTAATAGCTATGTGCTGAGCAATGTACTCAAGCACTTTATTGTTGAATCTCTTCTCGGCTCTTTCAACTAACTTTTCTGTCCCGGATGAGTCCTCATTGTATTTCTCAACTGCTTCTGCTAATTGTAACAAAACATGCTGGGAGGAGTCTACTTTAATGCCTAATGCATCAGACAAAATGTCCTTAGCATCCTTGATGATTTGATACTCCTTGTCTCTTTCCTCTTTAAGCTTCTTTTGTTTTGCTTTCCTTTGGAGGATCTCACCTATCTTCTGCATCTGATCTGCTGAGAGATTTGCAAAATCTAATGTAGGAATCTCTATCTCTTCATCTAGGTCTATATCCTCAACTACATTTTTACCCAAAAATTTTATACTCGGTAGAGCTTTAGGCTTATCTGTACTTAATGCTTTTGTAGTAGTGATAGTAGATAAAGTAGGGCTGGCTATAGATACTGGCATACTTTCTACTGGAGAACTTAAAATATTTACACTTGAAGATTCAAAAGCTGGAAAACTTACTACTAGAAAACTTGATGGTACAGGAGACTGCAGCTCGGTAGAAGAAATGGTAGCTTCCTCTGATGTTGCTAGGGATGATTGGACAAGAGTAGAAGTTGTCACAACCATGCTTGAAGGTGTCTCTGGGCTGGATGTAGAAACTTTCACTGGAGATGTAGGAAGGGATGCAATGATTTCTGCTGCTATCCTTACAGTATCATCTACCTCAGTGTCTTCTTCTTGTTCATCGCTGTCATCTTCAATATCTTTTATTATTACAGTTTCAATGCTCGGTTGGTGAAGGTGGTATATGTTCTTCCATGTGGCTTTTGCAGCCTTCACAACCGATTCAATATTGTTGATCAAAATCAAACAAGTATTGAACTTCAATGTCATTTTATTTTCATTTTCTTTTAATGCCTTCTTTACTTCATCATTATTCAAGCTCGGCATCAACTATCTCAGGTTTTGATCAAATATGTCCATCACCGTTTGCCTTGCATTGCTCCATCTCATTTTTATTGGATTCAATAGAACTACTGGAACCTGTGGGGTAATTTCTTCAGGAGAGTATTTCCACTGTCCCATCTTCTCAACAACAGCATCTTCTATTTCCTTCTGTTCTGCTTCCGATCTGGTTTCATATCTCAAGGATTTTATGTTACTTACTCCAGATCCTGATCCATCTCTGAAGAGTTTGAGCTTTTCTTGAAGGCTTAGAGGAGGCCTTTTGAATACTATGTCTTTATCTGCCTTTTCTGCCTTGCCTCTTGTATTTCTCCTTGTAAACACAGCAGTGGGAGGCACAGATGCCTTAGTGATGAAAACTTTTCCTTTCTTCTTTGCAGGTTCTGGTTCCTCTATTTTCTCATCCTTTTCCTCTTCTTTTTCATCTATTTCTTCTTTATCCTCGGTTATCATTTGCATTTTGGCTATCCTCTTCTTTCCTTTGTTTACCGCCTATGGAAGCTTTATGCTTAGTTCAATTCTCACCTTAGCTTCATCATATGTTCCAAAATATGGGGCTTTGGGATTGACAGGCTGATTTAGAAGAGCTTCAATGATGTTCTTGGTTTCATCAATATTTATCTCATAAGGAAGAGGTTTTACATATACAGTTCTCGGTTTAACTGCTTGAATATACACATTATCACAATCTACCATAAAACAGATGTCATCTTTGTAATCTTCCACCAACTTCTGTGGAATCCAGAATCTGTCATTCATTTTCTCTTTGAAAGACTCAAAATAATTATCCATGATGCTTTCAAAGTTTTCACCCATTTCTGCGATGTATTCATTTATTTCATAGAGTACTGGCACATCTTTTCTCCATACAACTTTTCCTTTAGAAGGGAAGAATTTCTGAACATAGAAGAATAAATAGACTAACAAGGATCCAAACTTACATGGATTGTTTTTGGAAGTTTTGATGCTTTCCATGTTCTTGTTGAACTGTTTCAACAATAAGTCTGCTAGGTCAAATGTCAAGTTGTTTTTGACCACTTTGTATGCTAGGTCAACAGCTTCACAGGAGACACTGTTCTATCGACTAGAACTGTAAATCTTGTGGGCAATGATATGTGTACCAAACTTCAGTTCGGCATCGGTAATGCTGCTAACTTTCATGCCTCTACCATCCCACTCGGCTAGGGTTTTCTTCTCTAGTTCCGTCCGACCTAGGGTTTTGGTAGTTTTAGCTTTGTTCAACATGGGAAGACCGGTGACTTGTTGAATCATTTTCTTTGTGATCTCAATAGGTTGCTCAAGCCAAATCTTGCCATCGTGTACTCGGATGAGAATGTACCTAACCCATTTATCTCAAAAGTTTCTAGGAAGATGTGCAATGTGGACTAAACCCTTATCTTCCAGATGTTTGTGCTCGGGTTTCAAAATACCATCCACACATAGTTCCTCACGCACAATGTCTAGTTCTAGGTTTCCCATTTCTTGAATTGAATAGTTAAAATGATTACGGATATCATTGATAAGCAGTACCTTAGGAGGAATCTGAGGTTGAGCTCCGTTCGGATCTAGGGCTGCTGCAATTGTGGGCACGATCTTAAAATCTGGTGCTTTCCACTCCCCTTGAACTAACATATCAGATCCTTTCTTCGCTGAAGTGCTGGATGATGCCATGGTAGCTCACAAAAAATTCCTTTCACAAGAGTATTAAATCACCGGGTTGCCCTTGAAGTTTTCTGCTCTCAAAGTGCTAAAGATTCGCGGTGAAGAATGAGTTCGATTACTTGCTTTTTGTTTACAACTCTGTCATTAATGCTCATTTCAAATTAGGGTAGGAATTCTGACAGACTGTCACCCACTAAGAATTAATTACTCGGAAAAGGCTTCGCAACTCGGTGAACTCGAGAATTCATAATGCTCCGACCTCGCTCGGTAAAGACAGGTACCGACCTTGCTCGGTGAAGACTATACCGACCTTTCTCGGTGAAGACTATACCGACCTCCCTGTGATCTCACTGCATCTTGCATGCTGATTTAGACTTTTCTTTTAATTTCGGTTCTGGAACTGCTTGAGATTGATCTATGGGAATACAGTTCCAGTGCTTCCTTGGAAATTTAATTTGAGTCGGTAGAGCCATCCATTCCATTACTTGGACTGGATTGCTCGGTAGCTTTAGGAATCCATTTTTGTCTCACCTGTTTCCTGACCTTAGTTGCTTCATTCTTCTTTCCTTCTTCAATTTCACTAGCATTCATGCAATTTCTGGCTATGTGACCGAGTTTAGTGCATTTGAAACATCTTACGGTAGTATCTCTTTTCCTTAGATGATGTTTTATGCAATTCATGCCAATGTGTCCATATTCTCCACAGTAATGATATCTACACCAGGTGTTGTAGTCCCATCCAAACATTGCTTTCACAATTTGTTCTGCTGGATTAAATGTCTTGGATCTGCACTCGGATGCCTTGTGACCTTGTTTGTTGCACTTGTGACAATTACCTCTGAATCTAGGTTTTTCCCTGCATTCATTTGCTTTATGACCAGGTTGATTGCAGCTATAACATTTTCCATTGAATTCTACTTTTTCATTGTTCCAACATTTATTTGAATTATGTCCTATTTTACCACAATGATTACAAGTAGGTTTTTGATTTCTTTGAGTACCTTGCTTAGAGGATTCGCCTTCTTCTTTGTATCCAAGTCCTACTTTTCCTTTTTGCCTATGAAGATTTCGTTCATACAGCTGATTCAAGTCTTCTTGACTTTTCAGCATTCCTTCATTGATTTGTTTTTCAGCTTTTAGGTCATCCATCAATCTTAGATTGGTTTCCTTTTCAGATCTTAGTTCTTCTCTTGTGTTTTCTATTTCTGATCTTAGATTTAGAATTTCTTCATTTGTATGAGAGATCTGATCAATTAGATTTTCTAGCTGAAGGGTTTTGTTTTGGACTTCAATGTTTCTTCCATCTAATTCATCTTTCAACTTGTTTCTCTATTCCAAGATCTCACAGAATCTTGTAGAGTGTAGTTCTTGTTCTCTTTTAAATTTTCTCACTTCTTCCTGCAGAGACCCATTCTTTTCTAGGAGTTCTTTGACAGCATTGTTTGCTTCATCTGAGTTATTTGAGGGAAGAAGATCTTCAATCTTTTTTTCAATGTAATTCTGATCATTCATCTGATTTGCAAGTTCCTTCCTTCTTCTTAGGGATTGGGAAAGATGTTCTTTTGCTTCTTTGAGTTTAGCTATGGCCATTTCCAGATCTAGCTTTTCATTTTCAATCACCTTGTTCAGTTTGAATACCTCCATTGTCCTGGATCTTTGCTCAAGCTAGTTAAGTTTTGTCTTGAGAACCAATGTTGCTCTGATACCAATTGTTGGAAATATTCAGGAATTAACCAAGTTACTGAGAGGGGAGGGGTGAATCAGTAACTCCAAATTTTCTTCTAATTTTAACATGTATTTTACTTTTTAACCTTTGCATACAGAAAGCATGAAACTTAAAAGCATTCACAATAATGACACATAGATTTGGTTACCCAGAAACCTTCCAAAAGAAAGTAAAACTGGGGTGGGGATGAAACCCACAAAGCTTTAATACTGCAGAATAAAGTTGGCCAGTTAAGGCTTACAATTTGATCACTTCTGATGATCTGCCCTGTTAGGAGCAATAAGGATTGCTAAATCCACCCTGTTAAAGGATTTACAAACATACAGTGAAGTATGCACTCGGTAAAGAGATTTTTACAAAGACTGTTAAGTCTACCCGGTTAAAGGATTTAGTACTAATTCACCTGTTAGAATGAAACAGTAGATCTCTGCTTTGCAACTGGATTGCTGAATGAGATTCGCTGATGTACTGATCACCTTCTGTGATGAATTTGTTTTTGCTGTACCTTAAACTTCTGAAGCCTTCTGTAATTCGCTTATTTCTGCCTTTCTTTCTCTTTCACATATATTCTACTTCATACATTTCATTACATCTTTTATTTCTACAACATTGTTTATATACAAGTCTCAATCAATTAATTACAATTACAATTACACAGTCGGCTTGAAAAATAAACATAAGTGCTACTAAGTCAGCCCGAATATGGTTACTCGGTTCCTTCAAACTGACTCGGTGACTTTCTGATACTCGGCGTCCACTGCATTACTCGGCATCATCATGCACTCGGTAGAAGTGAAGGCACGGTTCATACTGATCACTCGGTAGGTATTGAACTCGGTAAGCATTGGTGACTCGGTAGACAAGATGTTACTCGGTTTACATTGTCCTGATCGGTTTGTACTCACTTGCTCAGTTTCCACTGTCTGCTCGATTTGCACTGTCTGCTCGGTTTGCACTGTCTGCTCGGTTTGCACTGTCTACTCGGTTTGCACTGTCTGCTCGGTTTGCACTGTCTGCTCGGTTTGCACTTTCTGCTCAGTTTGCACTGTCTGCTCAGTTTGCACTGTCTGCTCGGTTTGCACTGTCTGCTCGGTTTGCACTGTCTGCTCAGTTTGCACTGTCTGCTCGGTTTATATCCAGAATGCAAATAAGTGTTGTCACTAGTGGCAATTCAGCTTAATGCCAACACAATGATGAATACAATACCAAAGATGAAAAACTAATGCCATACAAGACCATGATAGATTCTTGGAAAAAGTAATTTTCTTTGATAACTTTGAACAAATTCCAAGAGAGAAGAATAGAGTAGCTAATGCAATGGCAACCTTGGCTTCCTTACTTCAAAAACTAGATCAGAATGAGAAGTACAAATTCTTGGTGGAAGAGTTGGAAAAACCAGCATTTGACCTTCTCAAAACCCAAATTGTTGTCCTACTCAATGGACATGACTCACCTTGGTACGAACCTATCTATACCTATCTCAAAGACCAAGTGTTACCTATAGACCAATCTCAAGCCCAAAAAAGAAATTTCATCTGACAATCAGCCCATTACATAATCCTTTTCGAATCATTGTATCGTAAGGGTCTTGACGGGATGTTACTTAGATGTCTAGAGGAAGAGGAGTCTAAGTTAGCTTTAAGTGAGGTTCATGAGGGCATTTGTCGGTCACACTCGAGTAGATTAAACCTATCCAAGAAGATCCTTTGTATGGGGTATTTCTAGAAAACCTTAGAGAAAGATGCTTGTCACTTTGTCAAAATATGTAGCAAATGTCAATACCATGGCAACATGATCCATGTCCTAGCACAAGAATTGCATCCATTTGTTACACCATGGCCATTCTATCAATGGGGATTTGACTTGATTTCCATAATCTATCCACCATCTTCCAATGGGCACAAGTACATCATCACCACGACAGAGTATTTCACAAAGTGGGTAGAAGCCGTTCCTTTGATCACAGCTATGGGGAAATAGATCTCCATGTTCATACTCAATCGCATCATTTGCAGATATGGTATCCCTCATGCCATAATCACAGACAATGGAAAGCAATTCAAAAACAAAGATGTGGATGAACTTTGTGGCACATTCCATATTACACATCACTCTTCATCCATTTATTATCCTCAAGGAAATGGACAAGCCAAAGCTACAAATAAGAACATTTTGAAAATCTTGAAAAGATCAGTAAATAAGTCAGGAAGAGATTGGCATGTGCAAATTAACCCGACATTATGGGCCTATAGAACTAGCATTCGAACACCTATAGGAGCCACACCATTTTCATTGGTTTATGGAGCCGAAGTTGTTCTACCTTTGGAGGTTGAAATCCCATCTATATGAGTATCATTGCAAGGGTTGATAAAAGATGAAGACTATAGAGTTGCCCAACTTCAATAATTAGAGTTGTTAGAAGAACATCAACCACAAGCTTATGAACACTTGAAAGTCTATCAAAACAGGATCTCAAGAAACTACAATAAGCATATCAAACCAATAGTCTTTCAAGTAGGGGACTTAGTACTAAGAGAAAACCCTAAAAATCAAGCCGAACGAGAGAAGAAAGGTAAATGGGAGGTGAATTGGCTTGGTCTGTTCATCATTGTTTCTTCATTTGGAATGAGAACCTATAAACTAGCAGATTGTGATGGAGAAGAGCTACATGAACCTATCAATAGCATCCATCTAAAGAGGTTCTATACATGAGGTAGATGAAAGAGTATAAAGAGTATCAGATGAGGAGCATCATATTTATTGTACAAAGTGAAAAGAAATCTTGAAAATACAAAAAAATTGAAAAAAAGAAAAAAGAAAAAAAAAATTGAAAAATAAAAAGTTCCTTGGTGAAAACCTAGCAATAGGCGCCTTGGTAGCAAAAAAAGAGAAAAAAGACCCAAAAGGTGAAAACTTGGCAATCAAGTGCCTTTTGTTCCCTTAAGTTGTTTCCTAGTTGCATGTGTGCATATTGCATTCCCAACATCTCACTTGTAAATCTTCATTGCATCTGTCATTTGTGCATAGTCATAATAAAACCTTTCAATCACATTGTTGCATTGCCTATTGGTCCTAAGTTTTTCACACGATCACATTTATCACTTGCGGGCAGGAAAGGATTGGATTTTTGGTATGAATAGATTCAATTAGTGCTACATTTAGTCAAAACATCAGAGAAGGAATTATCAGAGCTTTAGAAGAGAGAGATTTTCATTGAACCTTTGATGGATATCATTGTTAACACCCAAGTATTCTGATTCCACAACTTAATCCTTGAGCCTTCATTGACTTTATTATTCGGGATTAAAAAAATTAACAACACTTTAAAGATTAGAATGTTTGGAAATACTATTTGAAAATCTTGATACATTGCAAAACACTCGAAGCTTTCTTTTGATGATTTTTATGGAAATGAATTTTATCACATCTCTTTAGCTAGTCAATGATGTTTTGACTAGATTGGCAATCATGGAGACATGATATTTTCTTTCCTTTGAGTGACTGTCTTGAGGGAGATCCATCAACTTAGGTGAATTCATCTAACGACATGGTCATCAAAGAACCATGGAGGACTATCACATCAGGGAAGATTGACCTTTTCTTGTTTATGCAAATGGATACCTTGGCTATTTAGATCTTCTATATCTTAATACCAAAATCCACTTCGAACATTGAATCCATTGAAATTGGTATTCATACTCCCATAGTTTGGTCATCCAAATAGTGAGGGTTGTACTAGTTTCCAAGAGGTTACCAAAAGCAATAAAAAGTAGTATTCATATCATCATGATGTGGTAAGTGATGGTTGTACTTGCTTTCTAGTCCCACAAATGCTCAATGATGAAAATTTATCTCTATGGCATTTCTTTGCTAAAAGCTAGTGACACTTAGTTGCATCGCATTGCATTATCATTGTAGATTAAGTGCATTTGTTTCTGGTTATTTTTTCAAGGACAAGGGGGTATATTTATAATCTTGGTTGGTCAAAACATTAAAGAAAAGGGGGGTTCAATTAAATGTTTGCATCCTTGATTCCAATCAATAATGTGAGATTGTCTTTTGCATCCATTCATAGCATTATTCATATATCTGAGAAAAGAAAATAAAAGAGAATCATTATTCATACATCATTTGCATACATCAAAGTTAAATAGAATAGAATTGCATACATTCAAAAAATAAAAATAAAAAACATAGGGGTATTCATATCCATATTTCAAAAAATACTTTGCATTCATGCATTGGAAAATCAGAAAAACACATCAAAATTCATACATCATTGCATCCATCTATCTATATCATACATGAGATACACTACATCCATAGCATAATCAAAGTAAATGCATCATAAAACATCATATAGCTTCATATAAAGATAATCTCATAATAAACTCATCAAGAGAATCAAGGAAGGGTATCGTCATCATATAAGTGTTCATAATATCAAATGATCCATCAAATCAGTATAGCAAGATGCAAAGTCATCACAGTGATACATCAAATGTTCTGATCAATAAACACCAATAACATGATACAATAGACATCAACAAGGAACAACTCTATCATCAAATCATCATGATCCCATAGCAGCACCTGATCCATCCCCAACACCTGATCCATCTGAACCCTTGTCATCCTGTCTATCCTGAGTAGGAGGAGCCTAAGAAGTGGTAGCCATACTAGGTCTCTAAGTCAAATAGGTCATAAACTGCTACATCAATGTAGCCACCTGGTCTAGTCTACCAACAATAGTAGATACATCTATTTACAATGAATGAACATCCTATGATAGAGTGTCAATACTAGGAGCTGCCTGAGATGACTGACCCATATCCTATGATCTAGGAACCTGTGGAGGCACTTGCTGTGTCAGAATCTAATCCTGCTATGTTGGAACCTAATCCTGTTGTGCTAATGCAACTCGCTGTAACTGAACCAAAGGATCTAGACTTGGAGGAATCTATCTAGCAGCCTCAATATGTTCCTATCTCTAAGACCTCTGATGTCTTTTCCATCTTTGTTGTCTATCAACTGTTGTTTCTCTAGGAAATACAAACTTAGCCTCATGATCATGTTGAACCTGTCCCCTAGCTCTATCCTTGATATGTCCACCTCTTACCCATGGTCCATCTCATCCTCAACCCATGACCTGAGGAGATCTCTATCCTCTTTGAGATCATCATCTCTGATGTCTCCTCCTACCACCACCACCATCTCCATCATCATCACCTCTGTCATCCTCTGATCTCTTATCACATCTTGGGATAGGCTTTGCTGGATCTATAAATCAAAGAAATCTATTCCAAGCCCACTAGTGTCAATACTCATGTGACATACCAACATCTACAACATCTGCAAGTAAAGACCATCTACAGTATGCCAAATGAGAAATCTAGTCACAAGAAAACTAAAAATCTATCTAAGCACCCCACATGGATCACTCTACCTAGACTCTAGCATATAATGTTGTACCTTGTGGCATATCCTACACTCTGCCATACTGCCTGGAGACTTGACCAAAGAAAAACCACTCAATCATTGTAGTAGCTCTACCAATCATCCACTGATGAGAAAACATATATGGGAGCTCATCATTATCCTCCCTCCATCTCTCGCAACCTATATATGGATGCAAATGGACCTGATCAAGATCATCAATCTGACGATTCTAATACTCAAGTTTTCCCAGATGATGCTAGACAACCATTGCAATGTATAGAAAAGCATAAGGAAAACCTCACCGACAAATCCTATCTGACACTGGCCTAGTGATGGGAAGATGCTCCCATATCCATAACTGCAAGATCACAACACCTGCCAACAAAGAATCACTCTCTCTGTAAACAAACTCATGCAAATCATGATAAAGTTGAGCAAGGAAACATGAACCCCAATCAAACCATTGAGGTTGTGCAAGAAAATCCTCCAAGATCCAGCCCCATCCAACCGAGAAACCATGACCTCACCGGTTGGGAAGTAGTAATCCACCGATCAGAGCACCCAATACTGCTGGCAATGTGAGAAAAGAAGTGAACTGTACCCATGTGATAGTATCATCATCAATGGTGTTATCTTCAAACACCCATCTACACACTGTACTATCATAAACAAAGTCATAATATACCATCTCTCCTTGACAAGGAATACACAACAGTCAATTCCATTGCTTTGGCGTGATCGTCATCTCTCAAAAAGGTAAGTGGAAAGTATTGTGGTCAGAGTGCCAACGCTCTGCCATAGTGGTAAGGAGACCATGGTTTAGTTGGAATTGTGGGAGGTCAAGAAGAAAGCTCAGCCCACATAACTCAATAACCTGATACTCCACTGGAGTCAAAGCTTGACCTAACTCGATGACCCATGATGCAACAGTCCGTATATACAACTTATAGAAATGTTTGGAAAAATCAAGAGAATCATATTGGTTTTCTATATCAGTGAATCATATTAAGTCAATCAATTCTATCAGAATCAAAGTATCAAACTATCAAACCTAGTACCATTTGTTTGTGTCTCTATGTCTTGAGAACAAATTATCAATCCTACCTATCAGTATCATACCTGTCAGTTTTTCTATCCTATCCAATTGACAAATAAAATTCATTGGTACCACTATCTTGATATTCTAATCACTTGTTTTGTTAAACTACACCAGACCTAGCTATCTGGGAAATCAATCAATCAGTCAGAGTTATCAAATTTTTATCAGAAAATCAAGTTTGAGTTTAAAAAAATTTCAAAATCCTGTAGGCGTAATTTTCCCATTACCACGTGAAATTTTACCTTACGCGGTGTAGAAATTATCTTACATGGTACTTTATCATTACCACATGTCACTTAACATTTCACATAACATTTTACAATGCTAGGCATACTTAGTCGGGCCTAGGTGACATCAAATAGCTAGGGTTTTATACGCGGAAAAACATATGTAAAATGATAAGAAAACCCTACTGTTACATGAAAATATATTAGTATCTGGCGATATCTAAAGGTCCCTAAGTGGCACTTTACTACGCGGAGGCATGAGTAAAAAGTGCGGATGCATTGTTTTAAAGGGTTACGCGACATTTAATCTATCCTAAGCATCATTTTGCAAAATCTAAACTATGAAAGCGAGAAAAAATTGCAATAAATGCTATTAAATGAGCAATAAATGCACAAGGAAGGTTAGAAATGACTCACTGGAGGTCCATAGTCCAACGTCCTCTGGTAGTGGTGACCTCTCTCGAACTGATGCTCTCTGATAGGGACAACCATCATGAAAATCAATGCAGGATTAGAGCAAAATCTCAATAGTCAAAAGTGAAAATGAATAGTAAATCTAGGTTTTTCAACCTATTTAAGCTAATTTGACCTAATTTAGATGTAAATTTAGACCTATTGACCTAATATCAACCTATCATCAATCGAACCAGGGCATTATTTGAAATCAATATATCATCAATGTTTTTCATAAATGAAAACATATTAAATCAATCAATCAATCAATTCATCAATTTCATCAAATAATTTTTCAAATCAAGCGATCAATATGTTTTATTTTCGAGGGGGCATCAAAGTATCAAATTGACATCAAATATCAGTGAATTAGGGGCATCAAAATTTTTGAACTATTATCAGCGGGGCACATATCATGTTATCAAATCAGATAAGACGCATATCATATCAAACAACAATCAATTTCATATCAGGACCTAGCAATCATATCAGTGGTATATCAATGTATCAGTAAATCAGGACCTAAAAGTGATCAAGACTTAAAAATTTCTTTGAATCAATGTTCTTCACACATCAATTCAAAGAGGGGTATTTGTAGACACTCAAAACTGGGCAAGTGCTTTTAAATCATTAAAATGGCTCAAAATCATCAAAATGCACTAATTCTCATCAAAATGGACATTTATTAAATCAAGTTGGACAAAATCAATCATATCAAAGGAAAAATTAAATAATGACATTAAATAATTAAATACAAGCTTAAAGGGATGAAATACACTATATAATTGATTTTGATCAATTAATTGTATAGTTGTTAAATCAAAAATCAAAATGAACCTATTCCCTACATGGCTAATTTAATTAATTGATGGAATTTAGTAAATATTAATATCTTTCAACAAATATTTGAACAACCCATGAAAATTGACAACACAAAGCACATGGATCACTCAAAGGAATTGAATCTCAATCACTCAAATTCAACTTTGAATCTCATCCACTCAATTTTGTCCTTTTGTCCAAAGCTTTGAGACAACTATTTAAATTGTCACCCCATTTAAAAACATTGCAAAGTTTTTGACTCAACCAAGGCTAAATCATGATTACTTCACTCTACCCCCTACCCTTGGGAGTTTACTATAAATGAGAGGCATTTTGAGAGCAATAATCATCTTAGAAATTCATTTGCAAAGCATCATTACTATAGTGAATTTCTTGAGCAATTAAGAGCAATTGAGAGCATTTAGCATTAGCATTTCAATTTATCTTTTCATAATAGAGAATTGTGAGCTAGATTAAGCATTGTAGCATCATATATTTCTCATTTTAGAAGTGTCACTAGTGGAGATTAAGCTGAGAGCTCTACTTACCACATCTAATTAGAGAACCATGAGATGTCATGGATTTTAGTTTCAATTCTTAGTTAAAATTGCATTGTATTTACTTTGAATTGTTAGTTAATAATCCTAATTTTATGAAGGTGTTTAGCATACACACACATGAAGTATTGGCTAGTAGTAACCTATTGTTAGGATCTTTAGAGCTATCATCTTGGCTGCAAAGTGGCCTCCACATGACTGATCATGACAAGCGTGGAGTATATCATATGTCTCATCCTCTCGCACACATCTTCTCATGATTTGGTTTGGTCCAGTGTAAAATAAGGTGTTGTCAATCCAGGAGAATTGAAAAATTTTCTCAACAAGCATTCATTTGTCCTTGGGAGAGAAATGTGGGGGCATTTTACTAGCTACAAGGTAATTAGCTATGTCAGCATACCATGGATTTTTGACAACAATATGAAATAGGTGTTCATCAGGGAATGTGTCATCAACCATAGTAGTGTCTAAGTCTATAGTCTAAATTCTGGATAAATAGTCAACCACTACATTTTCCTTCCCTGGCTTGTCAATAATGGTTATATCAAATTCCTACAAAAGAAGAAGCCATCTTGCTAACCTGCTTATGATGGTAGTTTTTTTTATTAGATAATTGATTGCTACATGGTCAGTGTGAACAAAGATGGGGTAACTTGTTACATAATGGTATAATTTTCTTATGGCATAAACTACAGCTAGTAGTTCTTTTTCAATTATTATGTAATTTAATTCTGGTCCATGTAGGCTCTTACTGATATAGTAAATGGCATTTTCAAGGTTACTAGGATTTTTTCCTAGCACAACACTTATTGCATATGTATGTATGTGAAATGGGAGAGACCAATCAGGTCCTTTAAGGACTGGTGCAGTTGTTAGAAGTGACTTGAGCTACAGGAAGGAGTCATCACAAGCTAATGTCCATATAAAATCAACCTTTTTGGTAAACAAGGTGTATAGAGGACTAGCTATTTGACTAAAATTCTAAATAAAACACCTGTAATAGCCAGCGTGCCCTAAGAAAGATCTTACATCTTTTTGCTTAGTAGGTGTGGGTAATGTAAGAACTACCTCAATTTTGGATGGGTCTACTTGGATTCCTTCTACTGAGATGAAATGTCTAAGTACAATGCCTTCCTGTATCAGCATAAAACATTTCTCACTATTAAGAGAGAGATTGTGTTCCTTGCACCTAATCAATACCTTTTCTAGATTTTGTAGAGCTTCTTCGAAAGTGACCCCAAATGCTGTAAAGTCATCCATGTATATCTCCATGCAATCATGTGAAATGTCATTAAAAATGCTAATTACAACCCTCTGGAATGTTGCTGGAGCATTACACAACCCAAATGGTAGGACAAAATATGCATAAGTTCTCTAGGGACATGTGAATTTTCTCTTTTCTTGGCCCTCTAGAGCAATACTAATTTGATTGTATCCACTATATCCATCAAGAAAAGAAAAATACTTTTTACCTCCTAAAGTATCAAGTACTTGACCAATGAAAGGTAAGGGGAAATGATCTTTCTTTTTGGCTCTGTTTAATTCCCTATAATCTACAAGGATTCTCCATTTACCCCCCTTTTTAGGAACTATGACCAAGGGTTATACCCATTTACTATCAAAGATATAATATATATATCCATCATCTAGTAGCTTTTGTAACTCTATTTTGACTATCTTTCTTAATGCTGGGTTAATCCTCCTTTGAGGCTGGTGGAGTGGTAGAATTCCTTCATTGATATAAATCCTATGAGTACAAAGTGTGGGGCTTAGTACCTTCATATCCCTATAGTCCCATGAAAAGGCTTTTTCATGTGCTTGTAGGAGTTTGGTTAATTGTTCTAACTGCTGTGAGGGTAGCTTATTATTAACATGAAGGTTATGACCCTTGGAAAGCTCAACAATAGTGGTAAGGTTAAGCATGGATACTTCAGAGATAGGACTTGTAAATAATTTAGAGGGTAGTAATTGATGGATAATATTGGGTTGTGATGGGAAAACATAGTCCTCAACATGGTTCTAATAGGTAGTTAACTCCAACACAGAGCTCTTAGAAATGTCTTTGATCACAACACAATCATTATTTAGGATGCTTCTAATCACTACATCTTCCTCTTGCAACTTTAGAAAAGACTGCCTATGTAACATCATGAGCTGAGCCATAGAGTTCAACTCATCTTCCCCATCTCCTAAATCTAGCCATATAAGGGTGCTTAAATCTATCTGGGGTTGAGCTAGAGGATATAATCCTAGTTTCTTAGTTGCTTGCCCATATGAAATTGTCATGTTCCCTGATTTGCAAATAATGTTGGCATCAACTGTTGGTAACCATGGATGTCCTATAATAATAGGGTGACCAACAAGATTGACCTTTTGTGATAAATCATGAAATTAGCAGGATATTCCCAAGATTCCAGGACAACTATTATGTCTTCTATCATCCCATTAGGGGTGACCGTAGAACTATCTACCAGTTGCAAGATTGTTGGAGTAGTTCACAACCCTTCTATACTCACTTTGTTTATAGTATCCTTAGTCATTAGATTAATGGAAGTGCCTAAGTCTATTAAAGCATTTTTGATAGACTAACCATTAACGATGATATTAACAACTGGGCTCCCAAGATTAGAATATTTTAGAATCAAAAGCTTGCCCAACATGATATCAGCTAGCTATCCTATAACATGAACTATTTTGGGATCCATTTTCTTTCATCTAGGATTTTTGAGACAAGCTTCCTTGATTACTTTTTCATAGATACGAACATATTTAATGGCTTGAAATAGAGGAATATGGACAAATATACTTTTTAGTTGGTCAAGGATATCAAACGATTGGTCTTCTTGTGGTATAGGTTTGTCTAGGCTAAGCCTTTAAGGAAAAGGAGGTTTTACTGATGTCTAAATATTAGCTAGATTGGAGACATTAGCTAGAGGAACTATATTTGGAAAAGAATTATCTAGAAGTGGTATTGATGTTGTAGGAAGGTCTGGCACTTCTATGATAAGAGGGGGTTCAGGTGTAGGCAAGGTAGTACCCGATCTTCAGTTTATATCAGCTATATGTTGAGTGAATAAGAAGGGTACTACTGAGCATCAATAGCATACATTTTCTGCTGCTCTTGTTGCCTATTTGGATTTGGTTATGGATGGGCAGGTAACTATGTCTGATTTTGAGGACCTGTATTTGCAGGAGGTGGCATAATTGTAGATGGATTCACTGGAGGTGGCAAAGGTGGATATCCAAGATTCTAATTAGGCCATTGTTGAGTTCCTCTCCACTAGTTAGTGGGTTTCCAATTTCCTTGTGGTGATTGCCATTAGTTTGGAGGTTGTGGCCATTGGAGTTGTGGATTAAACCATGATTTCTATTGATTATTGGGCCAGACATTAGTCCAGGTGGATTGAGTATACTAAGGAGGGTTTTGGACAATCCGGTTTTGCCACTAACTATTATAAGGATTTGAAATTTGTAGTGGGTCTTGAGGCATACCTTGTCTCATAGCCCATGGCTAATGTTGAGCAAAAAAGAACACTTGCTTGTCCTCTCCTTCTATCTTCAAGTACTCAGTTGGAATGTGCTAATTCTCCAGGTTCACAACTAGCTTGCAGTAAAAATCCTTCTTTTGCTTGTGGCAATGGAGACAATCTTCAACAAGTTGTGCCTCTGTGTCTGCATGCTTCTTCTTGGTAGTCATCATGTCTAGGTGTGTAGTGACATCGTTAATGATTTCTTGCTTGAAGTCTGATAGTAGGTTTTCAATTTCTATCTTTAAAATGCCAGAGCCACTTCCTTTTGCAAGTGTTGGATGGAACCCTCTACCTTTCTTCACCACTGCTCTGGAATAATTCAAACAAATCTTCTTGAGATCATCCCAAGAAGAATAAGATACATCTCCTCTAGCCATAAGGTCCAATTCTTCCAGGCAATTATCATTCATTCCTCTTAAAAAGATTAAATTTTGTGAATCCTCCTACAATGCATGTTGATGATTCTTCTGCAGATTGTATATGAAGCATGATATGTAGTCCTCTAGGGTCTCATGTTCTTTTTTTGATGGTCAAAAGATGTCATCTCCTTTTAAATCAGCTCCTTTGTAGTATTACTTATATTTTTGTAGAAATAAATCTCTCATCCCATTCCAATCAGTTACTACATTTTCTCCTAAGCCCATGAACTATCTGAGAGCTGACTCCTTCAATGTTGCTGGGAACAACTTAAGCTTATGACTATCAGTGTTATAGTAAAAAATTTGACACAAAATGTCAAACTCAAACAAAAAGGTGTTAGGGTCCTCTATAATAAGGCCATAGAACTTTGGAAGGGCTGAAGCAGGTATGTTTTTGAGACTAGGATTGTTGATAAGGCTTGGAATAGGAAATGGAAAGGTAGGAGCTGCCATTATTGGAGGTGCTAGATAATGAAACTACAATTGTTAAGTATTATTAACCAAAAGGTTTTGGGCAACAGGTGGTCCTAGATTAGAACTATCAAGAAAATTGGCTAATATCTTTGTGAAAGGATGAAGGTCAAATAGATCAAGAGGATATCCTTCTGTTGAAAATGATGTAGCAAACTCAGGACTTGCATCAAGAAATGGTAACTCAAGTTCTTCAAATTATTATTTTAGTTTAACATGTTCTTTTGGGAGAAATATTCCATGAAAATCTCACCTTCTTCGATGCATGCAAGTTAGTTAATGAGCTTGTGAAGAAGGATCACAACTACTAACTATTGACTAAGAATAGAAAACTATCTTAAAAATGAATGACTCATTAAGGTTCTCAGTTTGACACAATCCCCGGCAACGGTGCCAAAAATGAATAGTCTCACAATAGGTAATGATAATCATGCCATTGTCTATGTTAGGAATAATGTATTCATACTAAGGATTAATTTTCTCATCATGAAATGCATTTAGATTGTCAACCTAGGGACGTAGACTTGAAATGGGATAGCACCGTTTGTGCACTAAGTCCCTCAAAGAGTCATACTACCTATGCTATGGGAAGATAAAATGCACAAAATAAACCTATGTTATTGCTGTAGGAAAGTAAGACCACTTAACTACTTAATGAAATTACTAATGAAAGCTTGTGAAATTAAACTAAGCCTATTTAACAACTCAAAGCGTTCACTATGTCTATCTCTGTAAGTAAAAAAATAACTTCTACTTGAAAACATAAAAATGCAGAAAGCAATTCTACTCTATCCTAATCTACTCCACCTCCCAAGTGGGCCCCCTTGGTTGGCTTCTGCTAACTACTAACATAAAAGATACTTCAAAATCAATCTTTCATTATATTCTCATAAATTGATTACATAGTAATGGAACAATACATGAAACACATAAAGAGTAGTTCTACTATATTAAACACAACCAATGTGTATATTTTATCAGTTTTATAACTAAACCAATCAAATCCCTTTATATAGAGGGTTGATGCATATTGAAAGCATGAAAGTAAATTCTAACTAAGTCTCGCTATAGAAGAGGGCAATATAACAACCATGACATAGTACAATAAAGTTCGGATAACTGATTTTAATAGACTAATGAGCACTAAGGAAATATAACAAAGTTATTTCCTTTATTCTCTGGAATGATGGATCCTTTCTAGTAGCGGCATGATCCTCAGTGCTATGATTTCTTTATCCATCATAGCTAGAACTTCAATGCCTGTTCTTTAATGTAGTAGATCCACTCTCCAGTTGCTCCTTGTTTTCTTGGCAAGTTAGTCGCATGCGGTATGTATACAAGTCAACTAGTCAATTCTTACCCAAATATTATAAAATAGATTAAATTAGCTATATGAAGTACTATAATTTATATATAATGTTCAACAAAACATGTCATATCTAACTACCCATAATCCTGGTGGTTCTAACTATACTTATCACAAGTTCACATAGTTATAGGTTCATGAATGTATTAGAAATGTTTCAATAGAGTATAAAGATTATAACAAAATAGAGACAATAAATTGTCTCATCATCTACCCCCTAACAAACATAATGCTTGTCCTCAAGCATTGCATTTTTTGGCTATAGATCTAAAATCACCAACACTTGTCTTTCCTTTCTTCCCACTCTTAAAAGTATAATAGAATCCCCATGTCCTCACCCGATAATCTGTATGATGCTCCTCCTGTAGATGGTCTAGTCTAGTGGCATTAATATCATATAGTGGCCATAAGAGTGGTGGTGGTTGGAAAGACAGGAGAATCTACAGTTCTCTTCTAGTTTGATGCCCTAACTACATATACATGGTTGCTATGTTCACAACTGCTTCAAAATTGAATGGGCTATGTGGCTCTAATTTCTTAAAGGCCTCTGGTAACCTATTCCATCAGCTCCTTACCCTTGCAAGAGCTCTCTAAAATGAAAAATAGGGTAACCTTTGATACTCCCTGTAAACCCTGTCTTTGAGTGCAAAGACCTTTTCTCTAATTTTAGGTTTTGGCCTCCCATAGGCTAGGTTAAGCCAATCTCTTAGGAGGACATCAAGTTTTCTTGATTCAGCCCTTAAGGGTAATGGTTCAGAATTTTCTAGGTCTTTGTAGTTATTCATCTTTATGTATGATAAAAGTAGTTAGTTCACAACTTGCATCAGATTCCTTCCAATCCATCAATGTCAAGTTGATAGGTTACTTGAGCAGGGTCATTGTTCTCTTCATTTTAGGATGAGCCTTGAGGGAGCTAACCACTCTTTTGTTGGGTGAAAAAAGAATCTAGATCACATTTCCATCTTGAAATTCTCAGATGGATAGATGTTTGATGGCATAGGAGATTGGAGCATGCAGATGGGCGATGGATAGTTTGATGACATTTATATGGATATCTTGTACCTTTCTAAACTTTTGGTCTTGTACCCTATTGTATTTGTATTTTTATATCTTGATGTGTCATGTGTGATAGTATGGTCGACATATTTTATGTATTAATATCTCATGTTTTATTTAGAGTATTCATGTACTCTCGATAATATGGTCTATTACCGATTATGGTACTTTGAAGTTATTCAACAAAATTTCTAGATTATTGTAATTTCTTATTTTGAAAATGGAATAGGTTGTGTGGAATAGCATTTATGTTAGACAAACTTTGTTCATGTTTTAGAATTTTCCATGTTTTTCTATTATTGTTCTTATGTCACTCTTGAGAGATAGAAAATATCTTTACATGTAGTATCAAAACTGTGTTTAAACACTCAAACCTTTTCTCTACTATTTCTAAGTTGTGTACTTATGCTTGGTGCTTGAATCAATCTATCACCATGCAAACCTGAAAGAGTAACAGGGTTGTATCTAGCAATGAATGAATTAATGATGAACTGAATCCAAGGCTAGATGAGATCTTAACACTCTTGACTAAACATAGGAACCTCTTACAACAACAAGGTGATTGTATAGATAATCTTGAGAAGGAATTAAGAGGTAGACCAAATGAGAAGGTAATAAGGAAGAGGGAAGAAGATCAGAGGTTTGAAGCTCACCGAAAATTGGAAGAAGATCTAAAGTTGAAAGCTCAGAGGAAGCTGGATGAGGATCGACAACTGGAAGGACTGTGAAAGGAAGAAAAGGATAGGAGGAATGAAGAGAAAAAAAAATAGAATGAAGATCATGGGGTTGTAGAAGTAACTAATAATAGAGGAAGGATAGCTGAGGAAATGAATAAGGACCTCACTAAGGTCATACCTCCTACTTTATATGGTAAGACCATCGGTGATGATGCAGAGACATGGATAGTATCCATGAATAGGTACTTCCACATTCACAATATTACTTCTAAATCTAGAGCTATGTGGGGTACTTTCTAGTTAATTGGTGAAGCTGGTACTTGGTCAAAAAATGAGATGGCATAAAAGAGGATGCAACCTGGTGAGATCACTTGGGAGGAATTTCTGGTACTTTTCTAGAAGAGATGGTTACCTCAGTTGTACTATGACAGGAAGGTAGTTGAATTCCAGAACCTGATACATGGAGTATTGACTATTACCTAGTACCATAGAGATTCTACCACTTGGTTAGGTATGTACCTCAGTATCAACAGGATGAGTGGTTTAGAACCCGCAAATTTATTCTTGGGTTACATCCAAAGATAGGATTTGAAGTTGACATGCACGAGCTCTAGACCATGGAATTTTCTTTTAGGAAGGCCTTGAGACAAGAGCATAAACTACAATAGGTGTCTTTAGTAAGAATAAATCAGAGGATTAATGCTTCTCAAGGATTTAAGAGAAAATTTGAAGACAACAAACTGAAGGACACTAGATGTAAAAAAGTGTAGAATATGAGGGGTAGAGGTAGAGGTAATGCAAGAAGGAATAATAATAGTAATAAGAATTAAAAAATAGGCAATAAAAAGAATGAAGAAATGAAAAATAAGCCAAATGGTAAAGGACCATGAGATGGTTACTTCACTTGTGGGGGTGACCACTATGCTAGTGTTTGTCTTCAGTGATTAGCCCATAAAGATGGGAAAGGACCTCAGATTCAACATTAGACTCATGTAGCTATGGATCATAGACAAGCCAAATTTCAAACTACACCTATTTAGTTGGCCGGTAAGCTCTTTGTCTATGATATTTCTATTTTGATTGATACTAGAGCAATAGAATGCTTTATAGATCCTAGAGTTGTTTCTAGATTATCGATTAGAGTAGGTTTTATGTTAGAACCTTGGATAGTAGAATATGGAAATAGGGTAGAGAAAAAGGCTGAACAATGTTAGCTTGTAGCGAGATTGAACTTCCTATTTTTCAAATGCAAGTAAACATGTATGTTGCACCTTTAGATTCGTATGATGTCATTTTGGTCATCAACTAGCTAACAAAACATAAGGCAATAGTGAATTGCAAGAACAAATTAGTTGAATGCCTAGATGATACAAGTAATCTTGTAGTAATTTGGGGTGTGAAAAGATATTTTGAGCTTAGATAGATTTATGCCATGAAATTGAGAAAGTAAAAAAGGAAGGGGTGCATGATGTATGTGGCTTATGCCAAAGATCTTGACAAAACTAGTTTAGAAGATTTCCCTATTCTGCAAGAGTTCAAGGATGTTTTTTAGGAAGAATTAACCGAGTTACCTTCAAAGAGAGAATTTTATTTCTCAATTGATGTGATGCCTAGAACTGAGCCTCAATCTAAGGATCCATATCCTATGAACACCACTGAAATCTATGAGTTAAAGATGTAGTTGCAATAAATCTTGGATAAAGGGTTTATATGCCCTAGAGTTTCACCATGGGGAGCTGTAGTGGTCTTCATACAGAAGAAGGATAGTACCTTATGATTGTGCATAGACTATAGAATGCTCACTAAGGTAACCATTAAATAAAATATCCTATTTTGTGAATAGATGAACTATTTGTTCAAATGAAGGGAGAAATTGTGTTCTATCAAATTGATTTGAGATCTCGGTATCATCAACTCTAGATCAAAGAGGAGGACATATCCAAAACAACTTTTAGGACAAGGTATGGACATAATGAGTTTGTTTTCTTACCTTTTGGATTGACTAATGTGCCTACAATATTTATGAATTTGATGAATAGTGTGTTCAGGGATTGTCTAGATAAGTTTATAGATATATTCATTGATGATATTTTTATTTACTCCAAGAACATGGAGGAACATGAGGAACATTTGTGAATAGTTTAACAATGTCTGAGAGATAAGAAATTGTATGGGAAACTATCAAAGTGTTCTTTCTATAAGAAAGAGATTCACTATTTGGGTCATATTATTTCTGCAGATGGAATTACAATAGACCCTATGAAGATTAAAGCCATTCTTGAGTGGCCAACTCCTCAAAATATGAGTGAAGTTATAATCTTCATGGGACTTGAAGGTTATTACAGGAAATTCATGGAGGGATTCTCCAAGATTTCAACACCTATTACATCCCTTCAAAGGAAAGGGAAAATATATGAGTGGACTAATGTATGTGAGAGAGAATTCTAGTTTTTGAAACAAAAGCTCACATCCACTCCTATCTTGATCATACCGGATCCTAATGGACATTTTACAGTTATCATTGATGCTTCAGGTGAAGGTCTTGGTGGTGTACTGATGCTCTAAGAAAAAGAATGCACATTTATGCTATTTATACTTTTAGGACTTGATTGAGAGAGAATTTTCTATAGAATCTTTCAGGTGATGACCACTATGAGATGGTCAAGTCAACATTTCTTATAGATCCATTAGATCATCGCTTTGACAGATACACTTTTGATGATGGTGGTATCATGAGATTTCAAGACAGGTGTAGCATCAGAAAATGGAAGCACTTCCATTTAGGACTTGTTTAGCCCTTAGAGTAAGTGGTTTGGGGTCATGTCAAATGCCTTGAATGGGTCTTTGACTTGGATCTAGCTTTTTCTCCTATTTTGCCCCATTTTCCACTTCTTTTCTGTAGAATTCTGTCATCCTGAATTGAAATTCTGAGATTCTTGACCTTAGGGTCAAGGTCGACCTTTTAGGTCAAGGTCAAGGTTGAACCTGACCTAGGTCAAGGTCAACCTCAACCCTTACCTAGGTCAAGGTTGACCTCAACCTTGATCTAGGGTCCAAATTTCAAAATCCCAAAGTTTTCGGATGTCCGGTTTCAGAAAGATTTATTTCCCACTTCCGGCTCGGCTGTTTCAGGCTTCAAAATGGTAAAATCTTAAATTATATTTAATTTAGGTCCACTTTCAAGGGTATAGGCTTAATGGGAATTTAATTCTCCTATGTTGGCCTCTCTAGAAGTTTGTGCCCTAGACTAGTATAAAAGGAAGCCTTCTCCTCTCATTTCAAGCATATCTCTTTCGATCAAGTATCCATCAAAAATCATAATCTCTCAAGCAAGAGAAATCAAGAAATCAAGAAGAAAGAAAGAAGGAGAAGGAAAGTATTCAATAATTAATTCATCTTCAAGCATTCAAGATCCAATTCATCAAGGAGATCCATTGGTAGCCATTGAAGGATTCAATCTCTATGGAGCCCTCTTGTTGAAGATTTCTCTATTCACATCCATTCAAGTTTCTTCCTATTCCAAGATCCATTAAAGATTTGTGTTGAAGATCTAAAGAAAATTGATTTGAGACATCCTACATTCAATTCTACATTCATTTGGAGCATCCATACTTGTGGATTCAAGTATTCGAATCCTCCACAAGGGTTTTAACATAGGCAAGATGAAGTGTTTCATTTACTTTATTTATTACTGCAATTTCAATTCAATTTCAAGGTTAATTCCTAAATTGGGGTTTGACCAAGGAAAACCCCTCCCCCCAACAAAAAAAACCATTTTTCTTGTAGGAACAGGTACAAAACAATGAATTATAGTACAGATCTGGGCACCCTTTTCGACAAACTTTTGAGACTGCGAATAGAATTTCCATTGGAGCAACGTAGGTCAAGGTTGACATAAAGGGGTCAAGATCAAACTTTCTCAGAAAAGGAAAAGATTTCTAGGTTTTCTCTATCTCTATGTTTTTGTTCCAGATCCAGTCACAAAATTTCCAGAAAATCAGTACCGACACCAGAAAACAACATTTTCCAGATCTGTCATACTTTGAGGTTAGTATTTATCTTCAATTAAATTAAGATTTCAATACTCCCTTCCATAATGAAATCTAAGATTTTCCTCTTTCTTCATATTCTTCATCAATTGATTCATTTATGCATTGACCATTTTCTTGTGGTTAATCTATTTGGATCTCTCTTGTGGGAATTTGGGGTTAAGAAGAAGATCTTACCTTCCCCACTCCTTCTACACACACATTTCACATATCACATCTCCATCTACCCCTTTTTTATATGTTACAATAGGATGTATATTCCTGATTGAGAAGGGTTTAGGAAGTTGGTTATAGAGGAGATGCATCCATTTTCAATACGTCATGGAGTAAACAAGATGATTGCCGATTTGAGGCCGTTATATTTTTTGCCAAGGCTAAAGTGAGTTGTGACAAATTTTGTATCCCAGTGTTTAGAATGTCAGAAAGTCAAGGCTAAACATGTCCACCCAGCTATACTTTTTTACCTACATCATATACCAAAGTATAAATGGCAAGTCATCAGTATGGATTTTATCCGGGCTTTACCCATGATATGATGGAGACATGATGTAATATTGGTTGTAGTTGATAAACTAACTAAGGTAGTTCACTTTATTCCATGGAGCTTGAGAGATGGATCTTTGGCTTTGGCCAAGAAGTATTTTTAGGAAATTTTCAGATTTCATAGAGTACCTGTGACCATCATATCCAATAGAGACACTTGGATGACATCAAGGTTTTGAAAAACCTTGAATGCTTCTTTGGGTACTCAGTTGAATTTTAGTGCCTCTTATATCCACAAAGAGATGGAAAAATTGAGAGAGTAAATCAAGTCATTGAGGATCTTCTCTGTATGTATTGCATGGATCAATAGTACAAGTGGGAAGAGTATCCTCCATTGGTAGAGTTTTCCTACAACAATGCTTACCATGATTCTTTGGGTGTGGCACCATTTGAGGTACTTTATGGACATAAGTGTCATACTCTTATCAGTTCGGATAGAGTAGAGGATAGGATCATTATTGGTCCTAATATGATGAGAGAGATGGAAGAAAATATGACTCTGATTTGAGCTTAGTTGAAAGAATCCACTGATAGACAAAAGAGTTACATAGATAGGAACCACACTTTTAGATAGTTTCAAGAAGGTGACAAGGTGTTTTTGTGTGAAGACCACATAAAAGCTCAATTTATTTTAGCAAGACTTCAAATCCTGCACTAAGATATGCGGGTCCATTTGATGTTTTGGAGGTTATCAACCTCATTGCATACAAAATTTCTTTACCACCTACTCTTGCTCGAATCCATAATGTTTTTCATATTTCTTTGTTTAAGCCCTACCATCCAGATGCATCTCATATCTTAGATTGGCATGTATTATAGATTCAGGATCTAGGGGTGGTGCCAGTGCAGCCTACCTACCTTGTTGATTAGTGTACCATCAGAGTGTGTGACATGGATGTAGTCTAGTATAAGGTCCAGTGGGACCAGTTCTCTATCGACAATGCTACTTGGGAGGATGTGGAAGACATGCATAGATAATTTCTAGAGTTATTTTCTTAGACATAATTTTTGTTATGTTTATGTTTTAGGCATTGTATGAACATATTTATATGCTTTTATAAGACATCAGGTCGATGTATCCTCTTAGAGGGGAGGGATGTCATAACCTGATCCAGTTCTCTTGGCTTTTAGGAAATTTTAGTGACTATTTTAGACTTATGTTGACTTGGTTGAGTGTGTATCGACCCAAGTCGTATAGAATAAATGATTTAGAGATAGTTATTATTATGTTTCTCTTAATTATTTTATGAAATAAATTGATGGAATGGAAATTAATGTTATGTTATGGAAATTGAAATGCATTATGAAATATCATTTATTTATGATTATCGATGAAATTGGAAAATGTAGATATGTTATATGTTTTTCAATTCGATTATGGGTTTAATGGGACTAACCTAATGATGAATATTTGAGTTTAAGCATGATTGACAAGAGACAAAGGGATAAATGTGATCAAGGTAGAGGAATCTATCTTCTCGATAGGGGTGAGATCAAAAAAATTGGTCGCAAGCACACACCACATAGTTGTTTTATATTTAATGAGTTTCTTACTCCATCTCATAAAATTGAATGCTTGAGTAAATTGATTGTGTGATGAAGTTGATTTTGTTTTCCTAAGGAGTAAATAATTTAGTTTGATTTATTTTCATATGTTAGAATTGATAATGTAAATGTAGCTAATTCTAAATTATCTATAGTCATTTTATAAATTGTAGCAAAAGAAATATAAATTTAATTATAGATATATTTACTTTTGATTCTTATGATTAATTGAAGAAATAATGTTTAATCATTATAAGAAAATATTTTGTTAATTCCACTTTGCTTGTTTGGGAGTCACCACGTAGTGATAGTTGACTATGACTGATCGAGGTAATGAAAGTTTATTTCTTTGTTTTCAACCATGTTGGGAAGGATCGACTCGGGGGTTGATAGCCTGAGACTGATAGTTTCTATTAAGACTTGACCTTTATTTAATGTTGGAGGTATGCATTTTCGAAGGATTTTGATTAGAAAGAACCAAGATATACATCTTTTTGGGGAGGAGACACATAGAGAAGATGAAGGACACCAAGTTTGGATGTGTTTTCCTCCTTGCTCACTCTAAGACAAAGACTAATCAAAGGGAACCGACACACAAAAAAAAGTGTATACGCTGAGAATGGAGAGAGAGAACAAGGAAAATATTTTTTGAAAAACAGGATCAAAATGTATATATACAAAATGAAAAGGAGGACTTCTTGATTACTACAAATTGAGGAGATTGATGAGGAAATAAAATAGAGGGTAGAAGAACCCATAAAGAGATATGGAAACTAGGAAATGGAGGGGCTCACACAATAGAAGAAGAATGAGCAGTTGAATAAAGGTTATGGACAATTAAATAGAGGGGGATCAGTACATAAAAACACAACAAAATAGAGAATGAAAATTGGGATCACCACACATGAAACTGTTGGCATTAAGTATGATTGTCATTAGTGACAACACTTATTCAGACTCTGAGTGTTTACCGAGCAAAACAGTGTTTACCGAGCAGAACAATGTTTACCGAGCAGAACAATGTTTACCGAGGAGAACAGTGCTTACCGAGTAGAATAGTGCTTACCAAGTTATCTTCACTGAGTGATGAGATGAGCAGTGTTTACCGAGTGCTAGCACAGTAAATAGGGAATTCAGTCTCTACTAAGTGACACTATATCTACCGAGTCTCCAATATATATCGAGTTCAAAACTACAATCGAGTGGTTAGTATGGACCGAGCCTCCACTTCTACCAAGTGCATGATGATGCCGAGTAACGTAGTGGATGCTGAGTATCAGAAAGTCACTGAGTTAGTTTGTAGTAACCGAGTCACTATATTTGGGCCGACTCAGTAATACTTGTGTTTGCTTGTTTAGAGCTGACTTTGCTATTGTTTTGTAATTATTTTGGATTGATATATAAACAATGTTTTGTATCATATCCAAAGTGTGAAAAGGGATAAGCGAAAAAGAGAAGAAAGGAAGAGATAAGAGAATTACAAAGGGATAAAATAGTATAAGTAGTAGAGACATATCTATCACAGAAGGTGATCAGTACATCAGAGAATCTCAATCAGCAAGCACAGTTGCAAGTAAGAGATCTACTGTTTCATCCTAACAGGTGAATCAGCCCCAAATCCTTTAACCAGGTAGACTTAACAGTCTTTGCAAAAATCTCTTAACCAAGTGCATACTTCTTTGTATGTTTGTAAATCCTCTAAAAAGGTGGACGTAGTAGTCCTTATGCTCCTAACAGGGCAGATCATCAGAAGTGATCATTATAAGCCTTAACCGGCAAACTTTATATTATAGTATTGAAGTTTAGTGGGTTTCATCCCCACCCCAGTTTTACTTTCTATTTGGAAGGTTTCTGGGTCACCAAATCTCTATGTTCAAAGTGTTATGAATGTTTTATTCTTTTTATTACTCATGCATATAGTTAGCTTATCAATCTAATGTCATTGAGAAAATGGTTGAGATCTAAAATTTGTAAAAGTTTTGAAGTTACTGATTCACCCCTCCCCTCTCAGTAACCTAGCTAGTCTTGAATATTTCCAACAATTGGTATCAGAGCTCCGTGGTTCTTAGAATAAAGTTTGACAGCTTGAGAAAAGATTCAGGACAATGGACATATTCAGACTTAACAAAGTAATTGAGAATGAAAAGCTAGATCTGGAAATGGCCATAACTCAACTCAAGGAAGCAAAAGAGCATCTTTCCCTTTCCTTAAAAAGAAGGAAGGAACTTGCAAATCAGATGAATGACCACCAGTATGTTGAAGAAAAGATTGAAGAGTTTTTCCCTTCAAGCAACTCAAATGAAGCAAACAATGAAGTAAAAGAACTTCTAGAAAATAATGGATCTCTGCAAGAAGAAGTAAGAAAATTGAAAAGAGAACAGGAAATTCAGTCAACAAAATTCTGTGAAATCTTTGAACAAAGAAACAAGTTGAAAGATGAAATAGATGGAAAGAAAAATGAAATCTAGAATCAAACCCTTCAGCTAGAAAACCTTATTAATCAAGTCTCCAATGTAAATGAAGAAATCTTGACTCTAAGATCAGAAAATGAAAATATAAGAGAGGAACTGAGATCTAAAAAGCAAATCAATTTAAGATTGATGAGTGACCTAGATACTGAAACATAAATCAATGAAAGAATGTTGAAATCTCAAGAAGATATGAATCAGGTGTATGAATGAAACCTTCATAAGAAAAAAGGAAAAGTAGGACTTGGATACAAAGAGGAAGGTGAATCCTCCAAACAAGGTACTCAAATGAATCAGAAACCTACTTGTAACCACTATGGCAAAATTGGTCATACTTCAAACAAATTTTGGAGCAATGGAAAAGCAAAATTCAATGGAAAATGCTACAATTGCAAGCAACATGGTCATAAAGCAAATGAATGCAAGGAGAAACCAAGATTTGAAGGCAAATGTCACAAATGTAACAAACAAGGTCACAAGGCATCAGAATGCAGAACTAAAACACCCAATCTAGCAAAACAAATTATGAAAGCAATATTTGGTTGGGATTACAACACTTGGTGTAGATTTCATTACTATGGAGAATATGGACACATTGGCATGAATTGTGTAAGGCATCACTAGAGAAAAAGGGATACTACCATAAGATGTTACAAATGCACTAAGCTTGGTCACATAGCTAAAAATTGCATGAATTTAGGCAAAGTTGAAGATGAAAAGAAAGCAAAAGCAGATAGCATCAAGAAGCAGATGAGACAATAGTGGATCCCTAAACCTACTGAGCAAACCAGTCCAAGTAATGAAGTCACTCATGAAGAGAGTGGCTCTATCAATTCTAACTAAGTCTCCAAGAAAGCATTGGAATTGTATCCTCATAGACCTATTCCAAACAGTTCTTGAATTGAAAGGAAGAAAGATTCAAATCAGTATGCAAGATATAGGAGGATTGTAGGAAGGTTGGTATTAGTTTCAACTAAGCAAGGTCAGGAGTAATGTAATTTCATTTGGTTACCGAATAAGGTTAGAGCAGTATGTTCCCCGAGTTGTAGAATCTTCACCAAGCAATTAATGCTTAGTGGATGATAGTCTATCGAATTCTATACCCTAATTCCTACAAAGCATTAATGACAAAGTTTTAACAAAAAGCATGAAATCAAATTCATTCTTCACCACGAATATCAGCATATTCAGCAGAAAAATTTCTAAGTGCGATGAAGTGATTCAAAGCAAAATTTTGCAGCAAATTTTTTTTGAAGAGCTACCATGGCATCATCCAACACCAAAGTAAAGAAAGGTTTAGAAATGTTAGTTCATGGAGAATGGAAAGTGCTAGATTTCAAACTTGTACCCACGATTGCAGAAACCCTAGATTCGAGTGGAGCTTAGTCTCAAATTCCTCCAAAGGTACTTCTTGTAAATGACATTCGTAGTCATTTTAGAGGTACAATTCAAGAACTTGGAACCCTAGAGATAGATGTTGTTCGTGATGAACTATGTGTTGATGGTGTTCTCAAACCAGAACATAAACATTTGGAAGATAAGGGTTTGACACATATCACCCACTTGCCTCAGAGTTTCCAGATAAAATGGATAAGATATATTCTAAGCCGAGTGCATGAAGGTAAAATTTGGCTTGAGCAACCAGTGGAAATATCAAAGAAAATGATTCATCGAATCACTGGTCTTCCCATGCTTGCCAAGGCAAAATCTACAAAAACCCTCGGTCGGGTAGAGGTATAAAAGAAAACCCTAGCCGAATGGGATGGTAGAGGTATGAGAATAAACAACATTAGCGATGTAGAACTAAAATTTGGCACATATGTAATAGCTCACAAGATATACAGTTCAAGTCAGTAGAATAGTGTTCCGTGTGAAGCAATTGACCTAGCCTATAAAATTGTGAAGAACAATCTGTCATTTGACCTAGCAGATCTATTGTTGAAACAATTCAACAAGAATATGGAGAGCATCCAAACCTCAAAGAACAATCCATGTAAGTTTGGCTTGCTGTTGGTTTGTTTATTTTTCTATGCTCAAAAGTTTTTCCCATCTAAAGGCACGGTAAAATGGAGAAAGGATGTGCCTATTCTTTATCAGATAAATGAGTATATTGCAGAAATGGGTGAGAATTTTACAAGCATAATGGATAACTATTTTGAATCTTTTAAGGAGAAGATGAATAATAGATTTTGGATTCCACTAAATTTAGTGGAAGATTATAAAGATGATGTTTGTTTTATGGTTGATTGTGATAGAGTATATATTCAGGCAGTAAGGCCCAGGATTGTATGGGTAAAACCTCTTCCTTATGAGGTAAACATTGATGAGACAAAGGATGTAATTAAAGCCCTATTAAATCAACCCATTGATCCAAAAGCTCCATACTTTGGAACATATGATGAAGCTAAGGTAAGAATTGAGCTAAGCATAAAGCTTCCATAGGTGGTTAACAAAGGCAAAAAGAGGATGGCCAAGATGCAATCTAGCACACCTCTAATGTTAACCGAGGACAAAGGAGAGGATATTGTAGAAGAAGAAGAAAAGGATGAGAGTAAAGAAGAACAAGTGCATGTAAAGAAGAAAGGAAAGGTAACTATCACCAAGGAACCTGAGAAACCCACTACAGTATTCACAAGGAAAAGATCAAGGGACAAGGTAGGAAAATTCAAGGATGATATAGTACTCAAAAGGCCTCCTCCCTCTTTTGAAGAAAAGATTAAGGATTTGAGAGAAGGATTTGGAATTGCAAATTTCAAATCTCTCAAATATGAAACAAGGTCAGAGGCAGAGCAGCAGGAAATTGAAGATGCTATTATTGAGAAAATGGGAAGATGGAAATACTCACCTGAAGAATTAGCTTCTCAAATCCCAAGAGCTTTATTAAACCCAATCAAGATGAGATGGTCCAATGCAAGGCAAACTGTCAAGGAAATCTATGCTCAAACCTTAAGGTAATTGATGCCAAGTTTGAAAAATGCTGAAATAAATAAGGCATTGATAGAAAATGAGTCCAAGATGACACTAAAATTCAACAGTTGCTTAATTTTGGTCAAGGATATAGAGTCAGTTGTGAAGAGTACAGAATCTACTTGGAAAAACATTTATCATCTTAACAAACTAAGTACTGAAACTGTGATAATTAAAGATATTGAAGATGACAGTGATGAAGAAGATGAAGAAATAGTTTAGATTGATAATGTTGAGATAGAAGAAGCAAGAAAAGAAGCTACCGAGGAAGTTGAGAAGAATGTTGAGGAAGATGATCCAGTTCAGATAGCTGCAGAGGTAATTGCCTCACTTCCTCACTCTCTAGTAGAAATTGTTACATCTAGCACAGAGAAAACTTCAAGTGTGATTGTGACAACTCCCTCAGATACATCAAATGTCCAATCATCACTAGCACAGCTTAATGAATCAATGACAGAAGTGGCTACCACTTCATCTACCATGCTTCAGCCTCCTTCCACCGAGTTGCAGTCTTCTGTACCTTCTTCAATTTTGAGTTTTTTAGCAGTAAGTACTTCAGATTCTACAGTTGTAAATACTTTAGTTTTTGGTTTATCAAATATTCCAATTAGCATCCCATCAGTTGGAAGTTTGTCATTTTTCACTACAAGTCCTACTGTGTCTACCATAATTTCTACTACAAAAGCATTAAGTATAAAGACTCAACCGAGTACAAAATTTTTGAGCAAGAGTGTAGTAGAAGGTATAGATCTGGATGAGGAGATAGAAATTCCCCAGTTAGATTTTGCAAACCTCATTGTAGATCAAATGCAAATAGTTGGTAAACTCCTTCAGAAGAAAGAAAAGCAGAAGAAACTAAAAGAAGAAAGAGATAAGGAATATAAGATCATTAAGGATGCCAAGAACATTTTGATAGAAGCTATAGGTGTTGAAGTTGATTCCTCTCAACACATTTTGTTGTAGTTGGCAGAAGCAGTTAACAAGTTCAATGATGATTCCTCTGGAATAGACAAGTTGCTTGAGAAGGTTGAGGAAAAGTTTGATAATGAAGTGCTTGAGCACATTGCTTAGCAAATAGCTATCAATCAGGCAGGGTTATCTTCAGTTTTGACTAGCATTAAGTCCTCCCATTCCAAGGTAACATCTCTTTTTGTCAAAGTCTGTAATGTTGCCAAGTTCTCAAAGGAGATCAAAGACAAAATAAATAAGATTGATGAGGATTTGAAGATTAGTGCACAAAAGTTGCAACTTGAACCTAGTTCAAGCTCTGCACATCATATGATTGTCAGATTCCTATCTAATTAGCAGTTAGAATTATTGAGAGAAGATGCAAGGATCATATCAACATTAATAGATATTTAGAACATGATCCTTCTCATCATGGATACAATGCAAAAGCATATTGCATACTCAAAAACATTGATCCATGACAATCAGTTTTCAAATGTAGATCACATGATTGAACTCTCTACAGAAGTCCAAGTTGCACTCTATACATGCAAGATTCTGCAAGAGAATTGGGATAGAACTCTAGCATTAATAAGTAAGGTACACTCTGATTTTCTCTCACATTTTGACATCTCCGTGTAAAATATTTGTATATACACCTTTGGTATTATTGTCAAAAAGGGGGAGAATGTATATAAGATATATGAGATATGAAAGGGGGAGAAATTATAAATAGGGAATATGAGTATGAGGTGATACAAGATATTTGTATATATACTGTATGGGGAGACATGAAATGTATATACAATAGTATGACAAAGATAAATTTTAAAAAAAAGAGACAGATTCAACATGATTTTTTTTTGGGCAATAAGTGTTTTTGTCACTAATGCCAAAGGGGGAGATTGTTGGCATTAAGTATGATTGTCATTAGTGACAACACTTATTCAGACTCTGAGTGTTTACCAAGAAGAACAGTGTTTACTAAGTAGAACAATGCTTATCAAGCAGAACAATGCTTACTGAGTTATCTTCACTGAGTGATGAGATGAGTAGTGTTTACCAAGTGCCAGCATGGTAAACATGGAATTCAGTCTCCACCGAGTGACACTATATCTACCGAGTCTCCAGTATATACCAAGTTTGAAACTACAACCGAGTGGTTAGTATGGACTGAGCCTCCACTTCTACTGAGCACATGATGATGCCAAGTAACGCAATGGATGCCGAGTATCAGAAAGTCACCGAGTTAGTTTGTAGTAACCGAGTCATTATATTTGGGCCGATTCAGTAATACTTGTGTTCACTTGTTTAGAGCTGACTTTGCTATTGTTTTGTAATTATTTTGGATTGATATATAAACAATGTTTTGTATCATATCCAAAGTGTGAAAATGGATAAGCAAAAAAGAGAAGAAAGGAAGAGATAAGCGAATTACAAAGGGATACAACAGTATAAGAATCAGTAGAGACATATCTATCACAGAAGGTGATCAGTACATCAGAGAATCTCAATCAGCAAGCATAGTTGCAAGTAAGAGATCTACTGTTTCATCCTAACAGGTGAATCAGCCCCAAATCCTTTAACCGGGTAAGCTTAATAGTCTTTGCAAAAATCTCTTAACCGAGTGCATACTTCTTTGTATGTTTGTAAATCCTCTAACAAGGTGGACCTAGTAGTCCTTATTGCTCCTAACAGGGAAGATCATCAGAAGTGATCATTGTAAGCCTTAACTGGCAAACTTTATACTGCAGTATTGAAGTTTAGTGGGTTTCACCCCCACCCTAGTTTTACTTTCTATTTGGAAGGTTTTTGGGTCACCAAATCTCTATGTTCAAAGTGTTATGAATGTTTTATTCTTTCTTTTACTCATGCATACAATTAGCTTATCAATCTAATGTCATTGAGAAAATGGTTGAGATCTAAAATTTGTAAAAGTTTTGAAGTTACTGATTCACCCCTCCCCTCTTAGTAACCTAGCTAGTCTTGAATATTTCCAACAGAAACATAGGGGAAGTCTTTAAAAGAGAAACATAGATTATCTAGGTAAGGAGAATAAAAAATAACAAAGGGAACATAGATGTGGGAGGGAATGAGAAAGAGTTGGCGCAAGAAAAAATTGAATAAGAGTTTATCTTTGTAAAGATTGGGATGCGCATGCAATAGACAGGAATACACATAAAAGAGGACATACACTCATAATGAAGGAGAAAAATGTGAATTCTGACTATATCGTGCTAGGAAGACAGAATTGTTATGCTCATGGATTATGACCAGAACATGATAGGAAGAAAATAAAACCCACAAGCTTGTAAATTGCTTGGTATTTTTCTTTAGTAATCATAATAGTTTAGAAATACTTGAAAATAATCAATTATTCATATGTGTCATGAAATAGTTTAAGAAAAGAATGAACTCTTGAAATTCCTGTACATTTCTGTTAATTTATTTCATTTTATATCACTTTCTTGATGTTGTCTCAAATTTGATGTTATCGGCTTGATAAATAACTCCTTGAGAAATTTATTTATTAAACAAAAAGAATGCTCACTTGTTAAAATGATTAAACCACATTTGTTGTAGTAACGTTCTCTTTGATCTATAATATAAATATCGTTAGGAAAAGAGTGAGAGGTTTACGATAATTTCAAAACTACTTATAACCAATGACTAGAAACCATATCGAATTTGTGATTAAAAATTATGGAAAACATGTTTTTTATTTTTTTAGATTTCAAACTGCAATAGGATAAAATGTGTTTTATTGTAGCATGATCACATAATAAGAAATGTAGATTCTCTTTATTAATCACCATGTCTATAATTTTGTGAATACCTTATCTCTGTAAAATGTAAAGGATAGATTGTCATTAAAAACACATACTCTTTATCATAGAAGAATGAATTTGGGAATTTTTCTGATAAAGAAAAGGATAATTTAGTAAATAGAAGATTTTTTTTGGTAACATAAATATACATTTCTTGTCCTTATTGTCTCAATTTAAGAAAGATATATTTGGAAAGGGTGTTGAATATGGGTAAACAAAGAAGGGTAAATATATTTTTCTTTCACCTGCCAATAGAAGTCTAGTAAATGTACGCTTAGGCCTAAGCTATGGAAACACATGATTGGTTTTATGTTGTTTATTTTTATTTCTCTTTTTCATATCTGTGTTAGTTCTAATTTTATGTATGACAAAAGTAGTTAGTTCACAACTTGCACCAGATTCCTTCTGATCCATTACTGTCGAGTTGATAGGTTACTCGTGTAGGGTCAGTGTGCTCTTCATTTCAGGATGAGCCCCAGGGGAGCTAACTACTCTGTGGTTGGGCAAAAAGTTCCTGGATCACATTTTCATCTCAAGCTTTGTAGATGGATAGATGTCTGATGGCATAGGAGATTGGAGCATGCAGATGGACGATGGATAGCCTGATGACATTTATATGGATATCTTGTACCTTTTCGACCTTTTGGTTTTATACCCTATTGTATTTGTATTTTTATATCTTGATGTATCATGTGCAACATTATGGTTGACATCTTTTATGTATTAATACCTCATTTTTTATTTAGAGTATTCATGTACTCTCGACAGTGTTGGTACCCTTAAAATTTTTGAGTAATGGGACACATTAGCATGCATTTGTACTATTTTTCTTTCACGATGCATGTGGGAACCGAGTGTTTTCCGGGTAGTTTCATAAAATTTAGTTGTCCATTGCCTTTCATATGTTTCAGTGGTTTATTCTGGAGTCCTTAGTCCACATCTTGAAATAGGTTTTCATCAGTTTGGTTCTAGGAGGTCTCAAGATCAGAAAATTGCTAAGTGTGAAATTCATCGGGAAGGGCCAGGTGAGGGTTGAATAACTTGAATTCTAATGAGTGTCATGCAAATCCAAGAGTGGGGGCATCTTTAGTGTACTTCATTTGACCTATGGTCTTGATTTTAGGTCACAGTGACAAGATTTGATAGGTCTTGTGTTTCCCCTACCAGACGTGTTTTCTCATAATTGCATAATGCACTTGTTCAACAATTCCCGAAGGCCTTGTTTGTCAAGTTGTATCTAATACCCGGTGATTGGTCAAGAATAATTAATGATGGATCTATACTGTAAACATGTTTCTCTTTTGGCCTATCTATTTTCAGCCCCTGATGAATCCGTTTGACCCATTTCCAAAAGCAAATCCATTTGCAATTTTCATTGTTTTACTAAGGCCTGAATATGCATTTTATTTGGAAGCTTACTTTGACAGCTTGTATCTTGCAGCTAGGTGATTACGTCAGTTTTCAAGATGAGTTATGGGGGCAATTTTAGTAGTTCTGGCAGTGTGCATAGATAGTGTTTCAAAGTGGCTATGTTTGATTGGCAAAGTATTTTTGCCCACAATTTTTCATGGTTTTTCCTTTGGCGGATGTGTTGATGTATCAGAGGTGAACTTGATCCCCAGATGGCATTTTCCTGTGAGGCTTTTCAGTCAATTTTTGAGACTGCTTCTTGAGGCCTATTGTGTTAGTTGGAAATCTTGCAGAGATCCTTTCTCTCCTTGTAGTGATGCTCTTTGAATTAGAGGAAATAAATGATGGAGGCAATGCCAACGCAAAGACTACCCTTTCTCTCATAGTGGTCGCATGATCGCATGGGCCATTTCTAGCCCTTGCGATCATGTGAAAGGTTAGAAATGTGAGGATGAGTGCATGTAATATGGATACCAGCATATGAGAGTGGAGTCTGCATCAAAACATGGTAAGGGGCTAGCAGTGCATGGCACTAAATTTGCAAAAAGGAGCCCCGTGGAGTTGAAACAATGCTCGCTCAATGTGGATTTGGGCAGATCACACAAGACACAAAAGAGACCATAACAAAGCTAGGGAATGCAATGATGAAAGAGGAGCTCACACTTTTGAAAAGCGTAAATAGCCATTATCCCACATTTAGTGGGTGGCTGTGTTTTTTTGAGTTTATATGCTTCGACACTCTCCAGCATTGTAAAGTAGAAATTGAGGCACTACTTGGCGGGCCTATGAAATGAGGGTGCCACATGGCATGTGGGCCCCTAATTTTGGTGTGAAAATGTATGAAGGTTTTAAAACTAGCAAAATCTAATATCCCACAATCATCTGAAATGGGGAAGAGCTAATGTTTATTACCAAGTGCACAAACAATAGAGGTAAATAGAAAGCCCAGAAGCTCTCTCCATGTGTGCATGTGTGACACCTACCTCAGTTTCCATGCTAGCAGGCCCAAGAAAGAAATTTTGCAGATGGAGTGCGGTGATCGGATGGACACGTGTTAAGAGGTCACATGATCGCAAGGGCCAACTTCAACCCTTGTGAACATGTGACAGGCTGACACGTGGTAGCCTGATGAGGTGGTAGATGAGTCAATGTTGAGGTGGCATAGGTGGTGGTGACTGGTCAAAGATGGCCATGTGTCAAGTGGTTGCATGATCGCAAGGGCCAACTTCAGCCCTTGCGAACATGTGACAGGCTGACATGTGGCAGCCCAATGCGGTAGCGGCGGTTGTGTGGAAGACTGGTCGCATGATCGCATGGGCCATTTCTAGCCCATGCAATCATGTGACAAGGTGACACATGTCATGCAGTCATGAATTCACTGGATGAAATAGACGGTTAGTCAAACATTTCGCGATTCAGAGATGACCGTGTTTGCACATTTGCTAGATGTTTGACGGTTAAGGCCAAGTATTCCACGATTTGGAGATCAAGTAGTCACATGTTTGTGAGATCCCTGGCAGTTAGTGGAGAATATTCAACAAATCTGAGAATGGAGTTAGTCGCTAGTTCACCAATTAGTTGGTGGTTAGCATGAAACATTAAGCGAATTAGAGAGT